>JADBJO010008525.1:22500-67042 GCA_016801955.1 Conus betulinus
GAAGACGGGCAGGAAATACTACATGAAAGGCCAGGATGCACAGGGGGGAACAGACTGTGGTGGAGCTACCAGAAAGTGAGGTGGAGAAGGATCTTGGTGTCTTGATCGATAAAGGGCTGACTTTGAAGAACCACATAAACCAAGCAACTGCAAAAGCAAACCGAATCCTTGGAGTCATCCGACGATCATTTGACTTCCTCACCCCTGCTGTCTTCATCCAGCTGTACAAGTCTCTAGTTCGCCCGATTCTTGAATATGGGCACACAGCGTGGCAACCCCGGCATAAGGCATTGTGTTGCGAGCTGGAGGATGTTCAGAGGCGTGCCACCAAACTCATTGCATCCTTGAAAGAAAAGCCATACCCAGAGCGTCTTGCTGCACTAAATCTGCCTTGTCTCGAACATCGCCGTCTCAGGGGGGATACGATCGACATGTACAAATATACGTACGGCCTGTACCTGACCAACCGCCCCCAGTTCAACTACTTCCAAGGCAGAGATACGAGAGGACACAGTCTGAAATTGGAAAGATCACACAGCAGGTTCAACATCAGAAACTGTTTCTTCGTACAGCGTGCGACTGCCACCTGGAACAGCCTGCCAAACGGTGTGGTCACAGCCCCATCAGTTAATGCTTTCAAGAACAGGCTCGACGCACACTGGTTTCCTGCAAAGTTTGACCCTACCTGTTACCATTAGCCACAACTGTCGAAGTTTTGTACCACGCATGGCGCATGACAAATCAGTTGCACTAGTGGAAAGGACCTGTGAACAAGCTCCTAGGAGCTTCAACACAGAAATTATCCAGTATTCAGTATAACCAAGCTCACTGTTCTTTCTTTCCCTTTTTCTCCCCGCCACCCCCCCCCCCCCCCCCCCCCCCCCCCCCCCCCCCCCCCCCCCCCCCCCCCCCCCCCTCTCCGCTTCGCCTTCTCTGTACCCCCCCCCCCCCCCCCCCCCATCCCCACCTCAAGTATTGGTTGTGCAATCTGTATCTGTCCATGGTGGAAGTCTGGATAGCGATCAGTTTTGGTTTCACACCTAAATGCTGAATAACCGGAAGTCGTTTAATGTTTGGGGGATGTCCGTGGCTTTTGTAATCGAAACTACAAGATTGCGTGATCAGAGACAAATCACAAGTCAGTATACACCACATGTGGTGTGGTCTCTGGACACATTTCTCTGATACCGTTGGCAAACTTCCGCATAAACATAACAGACTGCCATGCCAGGATCAAAAGGGAACAGAACGAAAGGCAACGTCAAGGTATGTTCGTTCTGTCAATCTGTTAACCTCTCATAAACTGTCACACACTCGATGACTTTGAGACGATCGTGTAATGATACTATATAATCTAATTCAACAGTCTCTCTACTATTTTTGTGAGATGAATTGATCTGTTGGTATTTACACATTGTTATTATCGTAATTACACAGATGATCATGATGCAGATGTTGACAACAGCTGTGATACACTGTGCGAATGCGATATTATTCTTGGTCAGTTTGGAATATTCTATGAATCAGGTGTGTCAAAATATGAATTCCTGTCCCATGCTCAAAGTACTAGTGTTAGTATAATACATGCGAAAATGTAGTTGCAGTTTTCATCATTAATTTCCTCTTAAGCTTCCTTAATTCTTGAGGGAAGTCATTGAGTACCATACTGAAAAACACTAACAGTTTGCTTGGTTCTTCTAATTCTGGAGGAAAACTGGATCAGTGAACAATGTGAGAACATTGACAAAAACCTGGACAACATTTCAAAAACTACAGTAAAAGAGCATTTGTGATTGTTAAACATTTGACCAGACACAAACAAGGGAGGGTTCAGAAAATTTTGGAGGAGTTTGTCAGCAGAAAGGATTCAGAGAAGGAATCCCCTTGACTTACAAGTATTTTAGCTCAGAACTCTTTACATTCTAAGGGGGCTGGACTGCATTCTGTTGCCAGAATTTTTTTTCCTGGTGCTGGGATTCAAACCAGCACCTTCTGGATTGGTGGGCATCTCAGGGCATTGGCTTTTTAGACAGATGTCTTACCCATGATGCCATCAGAACCAATTCCAAGTTAGAAAATTTTAAGTCATATTTAAGCCAAACTATTCTTGAAACTTCTTGACCTGGACAATACAGTTACTCCTTTAATATTATTAATGTGGGAGCATCATGATGTGCCACAAAGAAAGGGCATATATATCAATTTGATGGTAAGCTTGATAGCCAGATGCATTGACAATAGTCCTAATGTGTACAAGATTCTTTCCATCAGTAGATTATTTTCTCTTTACATGGATAAATGTTTATGATGCTGGGTATTAACAGATTCAAATGATTTTTGCAGTAGGCGTAATACAATGTGTAAATCTATGTGTATATTTTTTGTTCCAGCCATCAAGCAGTAGTAGAGCAGCAGCAGAGCTCTTATCCCAGTCTGGCATCACTGGGTTCATAGGCTTTGGCGGTGTGGGAGGGGCGCAGGCCTACGTCCCTGCCAGCGAAGCCTTTGATGATGGGGACTCCAGTCTGGACAGTGACTTCAGAGTGGTTCTCAGGAAGCTGACAAAGAGAGATGCAACAACAAAAATTAAAGTAGGACGCTGGCAAGACGTATGATTAATGGGAAAATAGGACAGACAAAATACAAGATATTTTGAGTTAATTGTTATTCCCAGGAGTGTCATATTGCTCAGCTTCAGATTCAGTAGGGGTTCTAGTATGTTGCTTAAAACTAGACAGGTGATGTGAGTACAGTCTGTGACCTGCGTCTGAAAATCTTAGAAGTGTGTACGTTGGGTGTGCATGTGTGTGTGTGTGTGTGTGTGTGTGTGTGTGTGTGTGTGTGTGTGTGTATGTGTGTGTGTGTGTGTGAGTGTGTGTGTGTGTGTGTGTGTGTGTGTGTGTGTGTGTGTGTGTGTGTGTGTTTATGAGACTGTGATATGTGAAATGTATAATATCCATCATTTAAACTGTGAACATTTGTGTACTGGATGAAGGTCTTTTTCAGTCAAATTTTATAAACTAGACAGGGGGATGTTGACCGGCTGCCATCAAGTGTGTGCACTTAGTTTTGATAAATCCAGTATTGATTCAGAAATTAGTTTTGGTAAATCCAGTATTGATTCAGAAATTGATTTCAAGTTTGTAGAATATACGTTCAATTGCTTGAAGTTGTTCAGTTGTTTTATTAAGTACATTGATTAGTTAATGTTTTGATAGTTGATCATTAGCAGACAAGAGCATTAGAGTAAAGGTAATATGCCATGATCATATAAAAGAGTTGTAATGCATGTTCTCATTGGCATGTTGTGTTTCAAAGTGACTGTATGTGTTAAGTTTGTGTTTGTGTGTGCATTTGTGCGTGCGTGCATGCGTGCATGCGTGCATGTGTGTGTGTGTGTGCGCGCGCGCGTGCATGTGAATGTATGTATGTGTGTGTGTGTGTATACTGTATTGTGTGTGTGCGTGTGCTCTTAGGTACTGGAGCTTATGTTTTAAAACAGTTTATTTTTTTGTTTGTGTGATGATTTTTTTTTTACGATGAACACAGAAAGTACCAAGTTTGGAGAAATTTGGCCTTTGTTACATGATGTAAAATTTGTCAGTTCAGCTTTGTTATATAAAAGAGTCTTACAAATGTGTTTTCTCAGACTTTGGCAGAATTCTGCAGTCTATGCAAAGACAAAGAAGATGCCGCTGTCCAAGGTGTGCTGCCATTTTGGCCACGTCTCTTCAATAAACTGGCCATTGTGAGTTGACTGTTTGAATTTTTATCTCTGCTTCTGATGTTATATTTTCACTTGCATCTGCTTCTTTGTATGTTTGTTTATTGTTTGTCGGACAGCATGATTATGCAAAAATAAAATAAATTTATCAAAAGATGGAAAGTGCTAGGGGATAAAAGTGTTGAGTTCTAGGATGGATTGGCGGTACAGATTAGGTTCAGAATCTTAGATCATAGATTGTTCTTTTTTTCTAACAGTTTTTTTAAAAGAAAAGTAGCAGAATTTCTGGAGATTTAATCAGACAATTGACACAAAAGGGCTGATAATTTCAAAATGGCATCATTTGTGATAATCTGTGGAAACGATGGTTGATTAAATTGAACGTCTTTGGTCTCCCCACATAGGCATGTTCTTTGTAATGTGGCTTTAAAAAAGATTTGTTCACAGGAAACTTGAGAATTCACAACCTGATCTCTGTGCACATTTCTGTGCAAACATTTTAGTAGTTTGACCATGGCACACAGTAGACGTCAGCATTCACCAGAGTGCCCTTGGTTTGCATTAACGAATGTATCTTTGAGGGATCACCATCAAATCACTACATATAATCCTCATGTTTGTTATGATTTGGAGATTGTTATTCTGATCAAGATATTCAAAGAGAGCTTTTGATCGTTAAAGATTTTGTGTGTTTTTTTTTTTGATTACTTTCTAAGAAGGCGAAAAGAGTGTTCAGCATTTCATGACAGTACAGGTGTGTGTAATGTTGACGTCACAATACTCCCCCTCCTCAAACGGGAAATCATTATAAACAGAAAGAATTATGTACCCAAAAAAAACACATTAAAAAGAAAGAATTATGTACCAAGGAAAAAACTCATTATTAAAAAGAAAGAATTATGTACCAAGGAAAAAAAACAGAGTTACACAGATAATTTTTGTTAACAAACAAGCATTCATGTTTTTTGAAGCCAGTGACCTATAAAAATTTATGAACACGGTATTTTCAGGATTGTGATCCCAAAGTAAGAGAATATACACAAAATGCTATGGCAACTTTGGTGAAGCGTGTGCGGCGCAACCTGGCTCCATACTTGAAGAACGTGATGGGTGTGTGGATTTTAAGTCGAAACGACACCTACCCTACAGTCTCATCTGCAGCAAACCGATCATTCAGTGCTGCGTTTCCACCTGAGAAGCAGGAGAGTGCCATCGTGTTTTGCAAACAAGCTGTTCTGGAGGTGAGGGTTCACGTTGTCTTTTTGTTTTTTTACTTACTTATTGTTGTCTTCATTTACAAGACTTTATTTTTTCCCTTACAACTAGAGTATTATATTTCTTCTAGGGCGTTTTTGTTTGTTTGTTTTTTTTTTTCAAGATACTTAGAAAAAAAGATTGAATGTAAGACTTTTCACAGTTTGTGTGTCTACATACAGATTTCAAATGCTTTGGCATTACAAAAGAAAATTTGGATAATCTTCCTTTTTTTTTTAAATTTGTCTTGTTAATCTGAAATAAGTAGAATCATAAGTCCATACTCCATTCTTTAGACACAAAAATTCTGACCATTTTTCCTTTGTTGTGCCATTTGTTTGGTAGTTTTTTTTTGTTTTGTTTGTTTTGTTGCGATGTCTCATTTCCAATGCACATTCCTCCTGTCTTCACCAAAAGTATTGCATCTGTGCCAGTACTTTTTGAAGCTCTTTTCGCACAACATCCATGCTGAGGTCAAGACCATTGGTTCAAATTTTGGTCAAAGGTAGTGGGAAAGTTTTGGGGAAGGTGGAGGAGGAAGGAAAGTAGGGGACAGTGGGAAGAGAAGGAGGGGCAGTTATGTTAGTACATTTGATGGTACTGCTGATGACCTGACCATTCCTGTAAGTTCTTGTTTGGTAGAATGTATGTTCTAGTTTAGAACCTTACAATAGCTTTGCACTGTGTTGTGCATACCTCACCTCGCAAAGGTAGCACCTTCTATTTTAATGTGAAATATGAAAATTCAAGTGGTCTTGTAGAGTAAGACAACTACAACTGTATAAAGAATGCACAACTTTTTCCTTGAGACGTTGAACATCTTTTTTACAATCAAGAGTACTTAGATTTCTGTATGGGATAAAAGACATGAACCCCCCCCCCCCCCCACTTTTCCTCTGTAGCGGAGGTGAGAGAACTAAACGGTGTATTCATAGCAGGGATCCTCTGTGTACAATATCCTTTTGTTTGTTATGTTTGATTTGTGCAGTGGACACTGCCAACAGTGTGAAAATGGAAATGTGATGAAATTTCAGTGTTTGTAAGGAGAGTGTTCTTTTTTATGGAAATAACCTGACCAGCAGGTTATAAAATGTGAAAGTGCCCAGATCTTATTAATGTGACAGTTGTGTTGATGTGCAGATGAATGATTGAATTCCCATTCAGACCACTCCTTGCAAGGGTCATGTTGCATGCAATGAAAAAAAAGTTGTCATAAGTTTAAAAAAATCACATTTAGCAGGGAGAAAAAATAATGACCAATGTGGCTGTTATTTTATTGTAAGTCAGCAGTGTTTTAAAGGTATGTGAAGGATTTGGTTGTTGAAAGGCTGATGTTGGCTGTGTGTTTTTTTTTTTTTTTTTTTTTTTTTTTTTTTGTTAGTTTAGCACAAAATAGTTCTTTCAAATTACAGATTGGTCAGGCACCTGTAGAAACAGGAAGGGGCTGTTCTACAGATAATGAGAACATGTTACAGTGTGAGAGAAACATCGTGCCACAGGACTGATTGTTGTGCAGTTGGAGTCATCGTATAGACATTGACCAAAGTTGCACTCTGGTCAAATTTTCGTTGACTTGTTTAGGTCACACCATTTAATTAAGTGAACGAAAGATGCATCTGCTTTCTGATTGCAGTACCTGATAGATAACTTGCTGAACCAGACGCCATCGACGCTTTGCGATCCAAAGTAAGTGCAACAGGAAGAATGACACCACTCACAAATTGGGCAAATTGGGACAAGCAGGCGAGTATGTACAAACACAAACACACATGATTATGATGTGGCCTTGGAAAGTTGTGTTTGTATCAAGACATTCATGTGCTGGAGTTATTGTGAATACCTAACAAACCGTTCCATCAATGAGACTGTTTAGGCAGCTCATTGAAGGAAAAAAAGAAACCAGAAGAGAAAACAACAGAAGATTTTCTTCTTCACAAATGCTAGGGTCATGAAATGTTTTCACTTTTTCTTTATGGTCATCTGTCCAAATAAATGCTTAAATTTTACTCGGTGTGGAACAAAGCCGTCTGCATCTGGAATCCACGGAGAACAAAGGGACTAACCATGTCTCCAGTCTGGACAAGGCATCAAGAATAGCCACCCTTGAGCTTTCTGTACTTGGCCAAACCCTGGTTTTGTCTTGTCACAGCACCAACACCAGCAGTCCACAGGAAGCAGTTGATATCAAATCATCATGAGGCAGCCATACCAGAGGAGACACTGTGCTGCTGCAGAGTCAATTTGATGGTGTTTAGTGATGCCTGTTCAGATCCAGCATTTGCAGGATGCCTTCCAGTAGGACCCATACTGATGACAACAGTTGCTTAGTCGTGGAGCCAGTGAGTGAGCATACCCTTCAGGAAGGCACTACTATGTCCATTCGGAAACAGTCCTTATAAACTTGCCAGTTCGGACGACCTTGACACAAACTCACCATGAACATGGGCATGAGAGGAAATTGAAAATGAGGTCACCATGAAAACTGAGCATGAAGTGCCACAGAAAAAGATTTTGCCTGTTGTTGAATTTAATGGCGATGGGTGAGAATGAATATAATGTGACGGAGTTCTGTCTGTTCAGAGACTTGGTGACAGGGTTGTACACTACGCTTTCCTTCCTGAATTGTATTCTGATTTTCTTTTTTTTTTCTTATCTTTCCTTTTCTTTAAAATCAGGAAGCACAATAACCAGTGTCCATGTTTCACAAACAAGTAGTTGGCTAGTTACTTCGTAGACATCATCTACATTGTCTTGATATGGAACAGATATAATCTGTAGCAACGTTTGAAGTTGATCTAGTGTGTTTAAGTACGTATCTGTTATAATGATGCTACATGTATGAACAAATAGAGAATGTAGAAAACAGCAAAGAATAATGAATAAACAGTATTGCTTTTGATTAACATCATTTAAACTATACTGCTTTTCTCTACCAATCAGAACAACAGAGAAAGAAGAGATGGAGGCCAAATATCAGCGTGTTTTGTCGTCAAGCCTTATGGGTCTGCGACAGCTCCTTCAAGCACTCCCATCAGCCCAGGTGGACAATGGTCTGAAGGAACATTTGCAAAGACTGCTGAATGACGCCAAGTTCTGGAACCTGTCTAAGTCAGAGGTCCCCTTGGTGAGAGCACACTTTGTTCCCTTTGCGTTGTGGGGATTTTTCTGTCTTTGAAAGTCTGACATTCATATGTATGTGCAGTTGGCAGATAATTATTATGTCCCATGATTTTTTGGACAATGCTGCACTTGAAATATAGGGCTTGTTTCATAATTTTTGAGGTTAAATCAGTTTCATTCATTAGTAAAGTGCTGTGAAGTAAGAGCTAACTTTTGCTGTTTACGTAACTGCAGTTGTATGCCAGATGCAGATGTAAATGTGACCATATTTGAGCATGAGAGCTGAATTGTTTAGTATCCTGTGTGTTTGACTGACATTCACAATGGATTATCAAAGGTTCTGAACTGTAGACTCAAATCTTATGTACAAGTTGGTCTGAATGGTTTATTGCTAGAACTGATTTAACTATGTATTAGATGCTTTGAAATATAAGACACTTTGTTTAGATTTTGAGGAAGCATTGCCTTGTAGTTGTAATCAGGAAATTACACTGATAATAAATACAGCCATTGTATTTGGAAGATCAAGCATTCAGGGATCACCAAATCTCTATCTTGTCACGTATGACTTGAAATAGTTGAAAAGTTGATATCCCACACCTAGTGTCATGGAACAATAAAGAAAACAGTCTGTTGGTAGAATGTTAATAAATCTTAAAGGTGAGAAAGCTTTTTTCCGTTTTTTTTTTTTCATTTGATCTTTCCTGCCCCCTCACAGTCTCAGTGGTATTGTTTTGACATTTATTCTGGCTTCCCCATATGAAGCCACATTGGCGCTTGTTTCTGTTACAGCGTTAGTGCCAGCAGTCCACAGAATCTGTGGATGGGATGTTTCTGTTACAGCGTTAGTGCCAGCAATCCACAGAATCTGTGTCTGGGATGTTTTTGTTACAGCGTTAGTGCCAGCAATCCACAGAATCTGTGGATGGGATGTTTCTGTTACAGCATTCAATCCACAGAATCTGTGTATGGGATGTTTCTGTTGCAGCATTAGTGCCAGCAGTCCACAGAATCTGTGTATGGGATGTTTCTGTTACAGCGTTCAATCCACAGAATCTGTGGATGGGATGTTCCTGTTACAGCGTTAGTGCCAGAAATCCACAGAATCTGGGGATGGGATGTTTCTGTTACAGCGTTAGTGCCAGCAATCTACAGAATCTGTGGATGGGATGTTTCTGTTACAGCGTTAGTGCCAGCAATCCACAGAATCTGTGTATGGGATGTTTCTGTTACAGCGTTAGTGCCAGCAATCCACAGAATCTGTGTATGGATGTTTCTGTTACAGCGTTAGTGCCAGCAGTCCACAGAATCTGTGGATGGGATGTTTCTGTTACAGCATTCAATCCACAGAATCTGTGTATGGGATGTTTCTGTTACAGCGTTAGTGCCAGCAGTCCACAGAATCTGTGTATGGGATGTTTCTGTTACAGCGTTCAATCCACAGAATCTGTGGATGGATGGGATGTTTCTGTTACAGCGTTAGTGCCAGCAATCTACAGAATCTGTGTATGGGATGTTTCTGCTACAGCGTTAGTGCCAGCAATCCACAGAATCTGTGGATGGGATTTTTCTGCTACAGCGTTAGTGCCAGCAATCCACAGAATCTGTGGATGGGATGTTTCTGTTACAGAGTTAGTGCCAGCAGTCCACAGAATCAGTGGATGGGATGTTTCTGTTACAGTGCTAGTGCCATCAATCCACAGAATCTGTAGATGGGATGTTTCTGTTGCAGCGTTAGTGCCAGCAATCCACAGAATCTGTGTATGGGATGTTGCTGTTACAGCGTTAGTGCCAGAAATCCACAGAATCTGTGGATGGGATGTTTCTGTTACAGCGTTAGTGCCATCAATCCAAAGAATCTGTAGATGGGATGTTTCTGTTACAGCGTTAGTGCCAGCAGTCCACAGAATCTGTGTATGGGATGTTTCTGTTACAGCGTTAGTGCCAGCAATCCACAGAATCTGTGGATGGGATGTTTCTGTTACAGCATTAGTGCCAGCAATCCACAGAATCTGTGTATGGGATGTTTCTGTTACAGCGTTAATGCCAGCAATCCACAGAATCTGTGGATGGGATGTTTCTGTTACAGCGTTAATGCCAGAAATCCACAGAATCTGTGGATGGGATGTTTCTGTTACAGCAGCGTTAATGCCAGAAAATCACAGAATCTGTGTATGAGATGTTTCTGTTACAGCGTTAGTGCCAGCAATCCACAGAATCTGTGGATGGGATGTTTCTGTTTACGTTAGTGCCAGCAATCCACAGAATCTGTGGATGGGATGTTTCTGTTACAGCGTTAATGCCAGAAATCCACAGAATCTGTGTATGGGATGTTTCTGTTACAGAGTTAGTGCCAGCAATCCACAGAATCTGTGTATGGGATGTTTCTGTTACAGTTAATGCCAGCAATCCACAGAATCTGTGGATGGGATGTTTCTGTTACAGCGTTAGTGCCATCAGTCCACAGAATCTGTGTATGGGATGTTTCTGCTACAGCGTTAGTGCCAGCAATCCACAGAATCTGTGGATGGGATGTTTCTGTTACAGCGTTAGTGCCATCAGTCCACAGAATCTGTGTATGGGATGTTTCTGTTACAACGTTAGTGCCAGCAATCCACAGAATCTGTGGATGGGATGTTTCTGTTACAGCGTTAGTGCCAGCAATCCAGAATCTGTAGATGGGATGTTTCTGTTATAGCGTTAGTGCCAGCAGTCCACAGAATCTGTGGATGGGATGTTTCTGTTACAGCGTTCAATCCACAGAATCTGTGTATGGGATGTTTCTGTTACAGCGTTAGTGCCAGAAATCCACAGAATCTGTGGATGGGATGTTTCTGTTACAGCGTTAGTGCCAGCAGTCTACAGAATCTGTGGATGGGATGTTTCTGTTACAGCGTTAGTGCCAGCAATCCACAGAATCTGTGGATGGGATGTTTTTTCTGTTACAGTGTTAGTGCCAGCAATCCACAGAATCTGTGTATGGGATGTTTCTGTTACAGCATTAGTGCCAGCAGTCCACAGAATCTGTGGATGGGATGTTTCTGTTACAGCATTCAATCCACAGAATCTGTGTATGGGATGTTTCTGTTACAGCGTTAGTGCCGGCAGTCCACAGAATCTGTGTATGGGATGTTTCTGTTACAGCGTTCAATCCACAGAATCTGTGGATGGGATGTTTCTGTTACAGCGTTAGTGCCAGAAATCCACAGAATCTGTGGATGGGATGTTTCTCTGTTACAGCGTTAGTGCCAGCAGTCTACAGAATCTGTGGATGGGATGTTTCTGTTACAGCGTTAGTGCCAGCAATCCACAGAATCTGTGGATGGGATGTTTCTGTTACAGTGTTAGTGCCAGCAATCCACAGAATCTGTGTATGGGATGTTTCTGTTACAGCATTAGTGCCAGCAGTCCACAGAATCTGTGTATGGGATGTTTCTGTTACAGCATTCAATCCACAGAATCTGTGTATGGGATGTTTCTGTTACAGCGTTAGTGCCGGCAGTCCACAGAATCTGTGTATGGGATGTTTCTGTTACAGCGTTCAATCCACAGAATCTGTGGATGGGATGTTTCTGTTACAGCGTTAGTGCCAGAAATCCACAGAATCTGTGGATGGGATGTTTCTGTTACAGCGTTAGTGCCAGCAATCTACAGAATCTGTGGATGGGATGTTTCTGTTACAGCGTTAGTGCCAGCAATCCACAGAATCTGTGGATGGGATGTTTCTGTTACAGCGTTAGTGCCAGCAGTCCACAGAATCTGTGTATGGGATGTTTCTGTTACAGCATTAGTGCCAGCAGTCCACAGAATCTGTGGATGGGATGTTTCTGTTACAGCGTTAGTGCCAGCAATCCACAGAATCTGTGTATGGGATGTTTCTGTTACAGCGTTAGTGCCAGCAGTCCACAGAATCTGTGTATGGGATGTTTCTGTTACAGCGTTAGTGCCAGCAATCCAGAATCTGTGTAGATGGGATGTTTCTGTTATAGCGTTAGTGCCAGCAGTCCACAGAATCTGTGGATGGGATGTTTCTGTTACAGCGTTCAATCCACAGAATCTGTGGATGGGATGTTTCTGTTACAGCGTTAGTGCCAGAAATCCACAGAATCTGTGGATGGGATGTTTCTGTTACAGCGTTAGTGCCAGCAGTCTACAGAATCTGTGGATGGGATGTTTCTGTTACAGCGTTAGTGCCAGCAATCCACAGAATCTGTGGATGGGATGTTTCTGTTACAGTGTTAGTGCCAACAATCCACAGAATCTGTGTATGGGATGTTTCTGTTACAGCATTAGTGCCAGCAGTCCACAGAATCTGTGGATGGGATGTTTCTGTTACAGCATTCAATCCACAGAATCTGTGTATGGGATGTTTCTGTTACAGCGTTAATGCCGGCAGTCCACAGAATCTCTGTGTATGGGATGTTTCTGTTACAGCGTTCAATCCACAGAATCTGTGGATGGGATGTTTCTGTTACAGCGTTAGTGCCAGAAATCCACAGAATCTGTGGATGGGATGTTTCTGTTACAGTGTTAGTGCCAGCAATCTACAGAATCTGTGGATGGGATGTTTCTGTTACAGCGTTAGTGCCAGCAATCCACAGAATCTGTGGATGGGATGTTTCTGTTTACAGCGTTAGTGCCAGCAGTCCACAGAATCTGTGTATGGGATGTTTCTGTTTACAGCATTAGTGCCAGTGCAGTCCACAGAATCTGTGGATGGGATGTTTCTGTTACAGCGTTAGTGCCAGCAATCCACAGAATCTGTGTATGGGATGTTTCTCTGTTACAGCGTTAGTGCCAGCAGTCCACAGAATCTGTGTATGGGATGTTTCTGTTTACAGCGTTAGTGCCAGCAATCCCAGAATCTGTAGATGGGATGTTTCTGTTATAGCGTTAGTGCCAGCAGTCCACAGAATCTGTGGATGGGATGTTTCTGTTACAGCGTTCAATCCACAGAATCTGTGGATGGGATGTTTCTGTTACAGCGTTAGTGCCAGAAATCCACAGAATCTGTGGATGGGATGTTTCTGTTACAGCGTTAGTGCCAGCAGTCTACAGAATCTGTGGATGGGATGTTTCTGTTACAGCGTTAGTGCCAGCAATCCACAGAATCTGTGGATGGGATGTTTCTGTTACAGTGTTAGTGCCAACAATCCACAGAATCTGTGTATGGGATGTTTCTGTTACAGCATTAGTGCCAGCAGTCCACAGAATCTGTGTATGGGATGTTTCTGTTACAGCATTCAATCCACAGAATCTGTGTATGGGATGTTTCTGTTACAGCGTTAATGCCGGCAGTCCACAGAATCTGTGTATGGGATGTTTCTGTTACAGCGTTCAATCCACAGAATCTGTGGATGGGATGTTTCTGTTACAGCGTTAGTGCCAGAAATCCACAGAATCTGTGGATGGGATGTTTCTGTTACAGTGTTAGTGCCAGCAATCTACAGAATCTGTGGATGGGATGTTTCTGTTACAGCGTTAGTGCCAGCAATCCACAGAATCTGTGGATGGGATGTTTCTGTTACAGCGTTAGTGCCAGCAGTCCACAGAATCTGTGTATGGGATGTTTCTGTTACAGCATTAGTGCCAGCAGTCCACAGAATCTCTGTGGATGGGATGTTTCTGTTACAGCGTTAGTGCCAGCAATCCACAGAATCTGTGTATGGGATGTTTCTGTTACAGCGTTAGTGCCAGCAGTCCAGAATCTGTGTATGGATGTTTCTGTTACAGCGTTAGTGCCAGCAGTCCACAGAATCTGTGGATGGGATGTTTTGCTTGGAAGAGTTCAGTTAACCTTTACCAGCCGAGCCACATAACCGTGGGTGACGGGATTTCTTTCCCTCAAGCACTCAAGACTGGGTGATGGACAGACAGTACATTCTGTCATGGCACACACAATTGTGTGACTGGAACATGAAAAATCATACACTTTCCATAAAATGATCCAAGGGAAATAAGCTCTGTAACTGGTCTTGGGGATGTTGTAGCAAGTAGTAGACCTTACTTTCAGTGCTTTATTGTGAACTTGGCTGACCCCAGCAGCTTTGGAACAAAGGAACTGACGGGCACCGGCTTTGCCGCTAAGCGCGCATGAAAAAATGTCGGTCAGATGAAGGGGCGGCAGCGATTTCTCGCTCAATGAAGCGTTTGAAATCATATTACAAAGTGGATCTGGTGATGAGGGGAGTGATAGAGAGATAGAAAACTATGAAAGATAAGAGGAAAGTGAATTGTTTTAAGATGCAGCCATCCCTTCATCTTCTGATTTGGTGTTGTAAAAGAACGGAATAGAATGTAAACAAAGAACTTTTTTTTACTTGTCAGACATGTTTTTCAAGGCACAGTCATGTCTACACATTGAAAGTGAATGATTCAAAATTACTTTGTTCGATTAGTTAACTGTTTGTTCTTTCCAATGACACTAACACAACACTGTCAGTTATTGTCCAGCTACCGTAAATATTAATTGAAAAGTGGCAAAATATGCCTTTTGGCAGGGACTGAGCGCCATGCGCAAGCATGCATCAGCAAGGAGTTGGGCTGCACGTGCTGCTCTCGGCTAGATAGTATTAAAAAAAAAATGTCAGTCATTTCTTTTTGGGGGTGAATTTCTTCTCACATAGATCTCTTTTTTATTAGTTGTTTGTAAAATGAAATATCGTTAAAATATTCTAAGCATGCAGGTGTAATGATAGTACTTTGTGTGGCTGTTCTGTTGATGAATGTTTCAAGTTTGTGATGGAGAGAGGAGAGAGGTGATCTGTATTTGTTTAGATACCATTCAGTCAGATGTATGTTTCATTTTGCCTTCACATGATGCAAGAATACTTGATTATTTTTTTTTGCACCCCCTAGCCCTCAAGGGAACATGTTCACTTGAACAGTCTTATTCTGAATTAAATGATTATTTTACCCTGGCTTCAATATGGATGTCACATGTGTTGGAGCTGTAACTCCTAATCAGGAGGCTCAGCGTATGTGTTGGTGCCACTGCCAAGGATGAGTGAAGTGTAACAACACAATAGAAATGTTAGATCTGGTGTTTCTCAAATTTTAACAATTTACATCATGTGTGTTGGGGCCACTGTCAAAGATGAATGAAGCATAACAACGCAATAGAAATATTAGATCTGGTATTTCTTGAACTTTACCATCATGTGACAATTTTATGCTTCAGTACAAAAAGACAGAATGTGATTTGGTGATGGAGGGTCACATAATACAGGATTACTTCTCGCTGTTGAAGGTTCGGTGTGCCCAGTTCTGGTTCCTGGGCAGCCTCTGTCATGTGGTGCCAGACGTGGTGGGGGAGTATGTACGCAAAATCAGCCCCCTGGTCCTGGGCAGCATTGACATCTTGGAGCTGGCTTCACGGCGGCCGTGTGGGATGCTGTGCTCTCCTGTGTCAAGTTTGTTCCGGTGAGTGACAGAGACTGTGTGTCTTTGTTCAAATGTTGTGTGTTTGGTCTGTGTGTCTTTGTTCAGATGTTGTGTGTATGGTCTGTGTGTCTTTGTTCAGATGTGTGTTTGGTCTGTGTGTGTGTGTTTTTCACTTCGGTTGGTCTTATAACTTTGCAGATGTGCAGTGGTAAGAAAAGGTTACTTGGCATGCAGTAACATGATGTGAGCACTCATATTGTGTAGGTGTATTTGGTATGCCATTTCATGAAATATGTACTGAATAAACTTGAATTTTCAAGTTGTTTCTGTATGCTATTAATTATTGTTCTCATGTGGTCCTACAACTGAAGAATGTCACTCTGGATGGCACCCAAATTCTGTGTGATGTTTCTATGGGGCCGCCCCCGGCCAGTGGCACCTCCAGCATGGACAAAAACTGTTTTTGATGTTCTGCACAACCTACGTCATGCTGGACCCAAACCCACCATCCGCGCAATCTCAGCACACTACATCTGGCCTGGACTCAAAAAAAGATGTGAGGAACATGGTCAAGGCTTGTCACGAATGTCAGGCTAGCAAAATTGGATGCCACACACAAAGCTCCACTATTCCCTTTTGACCCCCCTGATAGACGCTTTGGTAACATACACATAGACCTTGTGGGACCACTTCCTTCATCAGAAGACTGCACTTATCTGCTTACCATTGTAGACAGATTTACAAGATGGCCAGAAGCTGTTACCTGTGCCAAGACCTTATTGCGTGTTTGGATCGCACGATTCGGAGTTCCAGACACAATTACTTCAGACTAAGGCCGTCAGTTCACCAGTGCGCTGTGGCGGGTGCTGAACATGGTGCTTGGAGTTAAACCTCAAACTACTACAGCGTACCACCCCCAGGCTAACGGCATGTGGAAAGGTCTCATCGCAGTCTCAAAGCCGCTCTCAAGGCTCGCCTCGATGGACCACACTGGATGGACAAACTACCAATCATGATGCTTGACATCCGGACAATGTGGAAAGAAGAACTTGACGTCGCTCCTGTTCTCCTCACCTATGGCACGAACCTCCGAGTGCCTGGTGATTTCCTTTCACCTCCATGTGCAGACAATGTGTTCTTTCCACTACCTTCAACCAAGAACTACAAGAAAAACTTAGAAAACTTTCCCCTTCCCCCCTTCCCACCATGAATCACCAGCGTCGTACATCCCAAGAACTTACAGTCAGTAGATCAGGTGTACCGTCGTCATGACGCCCGCAAGGGCCCCTTAGTGAGGCCTTACGATGGACCGTTTCCTGTGTTAGCCCGTGCCGAAAAATACTTTGACATTTTCAAAGATGGGAAGACTGTTCGCGTGTTACTGGATCGACTCAAGCCTGCTTTTTTCCTACAAACTTTTCCCAGACCTGGTCAGAATCCTTGTGTGTCTGAGCCACAGGACCCTCATGTTCCTCAGGAGGATCACACTGCCAAAAGAGATAATACTACCAGACCAGATCGTGCTGCCAGATCCGATGATGCTCGAGCACCTGCACAGTATCCTTTATCAAATGCTCCGACACCACCAGTTACAACTCGCACTGGGAGACTGGTGCAGAAGCCAAAGAAACATCGAACATTTTACCGACTCAGCCGAGTCTGAGCATTACAACATAGAACAGATATTTCAAAGACTTGACCAAGCATATACTTTCCACATGATATTGGACAGTTGTCATGAGTTTATTGATCATACTATTTTTACTTTGGTATGTTTGCATTCATCGCATTGCGCCGTTTTGGGGGGAGCCCTGTAGCACTTACCTAATGACATAATGTCGCATATGATTTGGGTTTTTAGTCAATTGTAGTTGGAAACCAGAAGCGCGTTGCTATGACCACGTTGTTCAGTGAATGTGTCAAAGAAGTTCATCAGAGAATGTGTTAGCTTTGTTATAAATATTTAAAACATTGCCTTCACATCTATGTGATGCATCAACAATGTAAGTTAGACATATCCTATTTACATGTATTCCTGTGAGGTTTGTTCTAAAGTGTTTCTGCAAGTTATTCATGGTCTGTCTCACTGTTAAGTTTGTCCCTGCTTTTATTTCATGTTTGATAGTTACATTTCATCAGTTCAGTGTTATTGCTGTAAGTTACTGATGTTCTGTTTTGTTGAATGACATTGATGTTATGGTTCTTTATTTACACTAGTTTGTGAAATACTGTTGTTCTGCTCATATTTAGTTGCTGAAAAGCTACCGACAGCCTGTCTGTCTCTCAGTGTTTGTTTGTATGTGTAAGTCCGTGTTTATTATCTAAGTTTGCGGTTTTCAGACTTGTTGGGAGAACATAAACTGGCAGAAGGCCTTCTGGCCCAAACTGCGGAAGTTTTGGAGAGCGGCTGCCAGGGCAACGCTGCCAGTGTCGCCCCCAACTTTCTGCCACTGTTCAGTTGTCTCCCCATGGACACAGCTGGAGGGACGATGGTCTTCTTCCCCAAAGTCCTCGACCTTTTCAAAGAAGGGTTTGGATGATTTATTCTCTTTTCAACAGCTTTTTTTTGAAGTGCTTGGTTTTTTTTTTTTTTCCTCCTTGGAATGTAAGCAATATGGGTGCTGTATTTTAAATTGACAGTTGTTTAAAGCATAAATCATTGTTGAAGTATGCCTTTTGGAGAAAATCAAATATCTTCTGGAACTTTGTGAACTTTGAGTCAAGTGTAAGGCGGTAAGTTTGCAGTCCATGAATTCCTGCAAAAAGCTGCAATTTCTGTGGAATGGATCAGAGATCTGGAACACAAAAGTCTGTTTGTATGGTTGTTATCAAGTGCACGCGTGCACACACACACAAATACACACATGCACGCATGCACACATGCATGCATGCATACACACACACATGCATGCACGCACGCACTCACACACACACTGGGAAAAAAAAACACACAAATACACATGCACGCATGCACACATGCATGCATGCACACACGCACACATGCACGCACGCACACACTCACACACACACTCTGGGAAAAAACAACAAGCAAACAAACAAACAAAAAAATGAAAAAAAAAAAAAAGAGATGCCTGAATTACTTCCTAATCTGTTCCAAGAGAAGGAACACAAGTCACCAGTAGCAAACTACTGTCCCATCTTTGATCTGATCAAGTTTACAAGGACTTCCGTCATGGGCCAGCTAGGATTTTGTACTGTTATTTTACAGACCTCAGGGGGGAAATCACTGTATGATTGTTTACTCTGAGGAAATCTAAACTAAATTTTCAGTTTTGTTTCTCTGGCCTCAGATGTTGTCGCTGGGAGATTCAGCTTTGTCTAAAAAAACAAATTTTGAGCCCAACTATGGCTCTAGCAGTCAAAGTTCCAAATTCATGCAGAGCTAAAAGAGCTCAGTTGCCTGAGATACTCTTTTATATCCAGAGCTTGCATGTTTTTGATAACAGCAGTCATTTCATTTGTATGTTTACATTGGTTTATTACATAATGTCTACCGGATTTAGACCGGTCACTCAGCTGGGAATAGCACTTACTTGGAGCTTTCGACAGACCTCTATCTGTCTTCTTCAGCGGTGGTGTTGCTACTGGGTGAACTGGAGTTCAGTGCATATTACCACTGGTCGAACCCTGGTCATGTGACTGAACAAAGAAGGTGTACACCATGGCAAGGTGTGTCTGCCCCGGTCCTGGTTGAGTGTGGGGTTGTTGGCGGCAATATGGATAGCCTCCTTCATCCCATGCTGAAACCATCTGTTGTCACATTGGTTTATTACAGTTTATTAATAGACATAGCTTTAAGTTACGGTACACATGCTGTGTGTGTGTGTGTGTGTGTGTGTGTGTGTTGAGACCAAGGTAACTTAAAGCATAGTGGATCATCATCAGATTGTGCAGATACCTTTATGGGGGGCAGCACCTACAGGTGATTACATTTAGAGGTGTCCAGGTTCAGGCTGGCAAAATGTTGAAAGTAAGATTTGCAAATCATTTAAAATATATTCAAGATGGGAGGCAATTTCCTGTTCAGGAGAAAATGCACAAGGCTGTGTCCCTTCTTAGGTGTTTTTTTTCAAACTTTTGTTTATTTATTTCTCTATTTATTTATTTTGGATTCTACTCCATGGGTGTTATATTTCTATGCGATGTTCTCTTTGATCAACAGACTTTACTGAAGTCAGTTCTGGCCAATAAAACTGCACCTTTTTTTGTGTGTGTTTCCTATTCAGGTTTGCCAAAGTTTGCGTGTCCAACAGTCCCTCAGAGACCAACGCCTGGGCGAAGGCTTTCATGGAATGCCTGCAGTTTTCCTTCAGACAGATCAGCAGTGGCGGGGACTCCTCTCATGATGTCCTGAAGGCCATTCTCCTGGATCAGGTAGGCATCTTCTTGCTGATGGAGGAGGATGTCTCCAAAGAAGTTTTTTCTTGCTGACAATACTCGGCATTATTGGTTTTTTTTCAGTTTGAAATTAAGTTTGTGGATTTCTTCTACACACTCCTTTTTCTTTCCCCATTTGTGTCATGATCTTCAACAAGGAGGTTGTGTTTTCACTGACAGCTTAGTTGTGTGTTTGTCTGTTAGCAAGATTGTGCAGAAACAGCTAAACTAATCTTAACTGGTGGTTAGGGGGCATGGAGCTGTATGGCTAAGCCATGAGATTCTGGTGTATATCTGTGGTAAGGATCCATATCAAAGGGCAGATCTACAACCTGCTTGGCAAGATTTTACATATTTTTCCACTGAACATGAGCTGAGTGAAGTTGCTGTTTTCAAAACAATTACTGTCTGGGGAACTTCTGAGTGTTACACTTTTGCCACAGTATGCTACGATTTCGGTGACAAAGCTACACTGCTACACTGCTATGCCAAACGCAAACAAGTGTGAAAAAAAGATCTCTTCACAGACCTTACAAATTGACTTGACATGTTTTGTTCTGATTTTTGTTATCTGTAATGCTGTCAGGTAATTGTGCAGTATGCCATCATCATTTTTTACATCTCAATCAGTAATGTTCATGTGTGTTGCAGGTGGTCCCTATTGTGGAAGCTTCTCTCTTTGACCCCAAGCCGGTGCTGTCCCGCTCCATCCTCTACAGCTCTCTGTCTTCCTTCTTGAGGGCAGTGGCAGCAGACGCGGACACTTCAGCTGTGGCCACGGTCTTCTGGCCACAGCTTTCGGCTGACCTTGTTGAGGTGTTTGAGAGTGTGGGGTCGGGTGAAAAACAGAGCCTATTTCCGGACAGAGTTGTGATGTTCATTAGAACTTTGCTGTGCCCCCAGGAAGGTTCAAAACCCAGCAGGGGTCAAAGGTCAGGGGTCAGATTTGAGGAAGAGAGTGGACATGAGGAGAGTGTTTCGGCAATGGTGGAAATGACGGATGATGTGAGATCTTTTGTGAAGACTGTGGTGGTGAATTCACACAAACTGTACTGGAAGAACAGACAGAGCGTCCACCTCAAGCTGTTTGTCGACCTGGCCAACCTTTACTTCCCACAGGACATGGCCTCCTTTGTGCTCCACTCTTTGGAGAACGAAAATGGAACTGGTTCAGGGGAGGGCACTGTGCAGGCAGGGGTGGGAACCACAGACATAGGGGAGAGTGTGGTGGATGCCCACAGCAAGGTTATAGATCAGGTGGTGTTGCCGGTACTGGGCGGGCAGGAGAAGGGGGATGAGGAGGTGGTGGATCACTCCATCACTCTGCTGTTTGCCTGTCTACCTTACCTGTCGAAGAAGAGCAGCACCGACATCTGGGACAACGTTCTTCAGGTCAGTCAGATTTTGATAGACGTTATGGAACCTTTCAATATTTACCCCTAGTAATCCTTTAGAAACACCAGTCTTAAATCAGAGCGAGGCTTATGTGGGAGGCAAATATAGGTTTAATGAAGAAAAATGTCCCCCCCCCCCCCAATCCTTTAAAAGGAGAGAGCTTGCAGCATGATTGGGAGGGTCTGTTGTAAGAGATACTGGTGTGTCAAAAAGCTCATTTTCATTGTCTGTTAGGATGACCGTTTTTTTGTTTTTCAATGGGAAAGCTCTTCATCTGTCTAGTTACAAGATTTGCTGTTGTGGTCTGAATGGAGGAGGGGTGGAGGTAGTGGGTGATAAAACTTCAGGCAGTGCTGTGAGTCTGTGCAGTCTGGTCAGATTGTGAGTTTCTTCCTGGTTCTTAACCTTACCTGTGTTGTTGCTGGCATCTTTTTTATTATCGATAATAACAAGCAGAAATTTGATAATTGTATCTTACGTTTGCAAGTTGTTTTAAACTAGAAAGAAAAAAAAAAAAAACCTTTAAATTCTATGGCTTTAAATTATGCATTCGGGCTGAGGTTTGGTACAGTTAATATTTAGAAGTAAGCTGACTAGGTTGAAAAGGTTGTTAAATGTTAGTAACATGATTTCTCTGTATTTTGTGCTTATTTGGGAAAACACGAATACAATGAACTGAAAAATAAAACATCAGAAAGAAATTCAAAAGATGAAGTTCTTGAAGGTCGTAGCATCTTAGGTGTATAACCATTGTGTTGTCTGTGTGTGCTTTAACCAAAGAGTGACAACTTCTGTGTGCAAAATTGCATTTAGGTATGTCTGAGTCTTACGCCAGTATGTTGGAACAAAAGTAGGGATGGCAGGCCCTGAAATTTAAAGGAAAAAAAAAGAGAACCAGGGAGATTGCATGAATTTGTGCCAAAGTGAACTGATCAATCAGGTTTAAAAGTAATATATATTGTAAAAAATGATTTATACTGTAGTTACTGGAAGATCATTTACCCCTCTACTCTCTGCTGTGTTGGTAGCATAAGGTGAAGACACCCTTACCCCACCCCCATCCAGTACTAGGCAAGAATGAATCCTCCCTGTCCCTCTAGCATTAACAAAAATTAGGAAGATGTGTACACATGCTTTGTAGAAAAGACTGTCACCATCGTTTGAAAAGTACACCAATGGCAGTTTTAGGGTAAACAGGTCTGAACAAATTCAAATTGAAATGGATCAAACGTAATGTGTTATAAACAATGGTGGAGTTTTGAAATCTCATTATCTATTGATAACCCTCACTAGATGGTGAGATCATGTTTTTTATGTTTTTTTTTCCCCTTTTTCTTTATTATACAACAGAACAAAAATCCTTACAACTCCAGTGTATGATTGTCACTCAGCTCTAATAATATGTTATATGTTTTACAGTGTTAGCTTATTTCATTGTCAACCCTTTGAATAGTAGGTCAGCTGTTTTTCATTTACGTTTTCTTCGTTATCTTCTCTTGTTTTCATTTGAAATGCTATCATTATCAGAAATACTTTGTGTATGTATTTTTTTGTGCATATAGATACATGTCAATTATGTTGAAATCTCTGTGCACTGTCCTCTTTTGACGCATCTGCAACTTCACAGCATATATGTGACTAAAATTTGATCTAGTTGCAAAGTGAGGCAACTGCAGGCGGAATTCTAAACAAATTTTTAGAATCATTTATAAGGATCCACGAAAAACAGACAAACAAATCACAAGACAAAACACAACACATTTCGACGCCCATCTTGTGCCGAATTGGATGAAGATAAGTGATCGCTCATTCATTTTTGTTGTCCTAAGTGTTGCGTATCTTGCCTGAAAAAGATTTAAGAGGTCGAAACGCATCGTGTTTTGTCTTGTGATTCGTTTGTCTACGTTTTTCAACGGATCTTTGTAAATGATTTTAAAAATTTGTTGACATTTGATATTGAAAAAAAAGAATGGTGGATTTGACGTCTGCATTCAGACTGTCAGCAGCATCGCAGCGCTGCGCAGCCTGATGGAGAGGGCGTTGGAGAAGCGACGCATCATGCCTCAGGTGTCTGACTGGCTCAGCTCAGAGCGTCTCCATGCGCGCCTCTGTGACTTGGTTGCCGTGGTAACCTCCCAGCACTCCACAGTGCCCCCGGAGGAGCTTGAGCAGGGCTGGAAAATCATCTGTCTGGTGCTGTCAGCGAATGATGACAATGGTGAGAGTGTGGAACACTTATGGGGAAGAAATTAGTTCACTGTAGATTTGATTTGAAGAAAATAATAGCTTGCCAAAAAGGGAACACACTACACACACACACACATGCACAAACGCATGCACGCACACAGAGAAAATGAAGCACATGCATATATATACATAAATACACAATATGGACACTCTCATCCACAGAGCAAGAAACACTTGCAGTGTGGGAAGAACCAAATTTATGACAGAAATTTGTTGCTGTGACTACTTTGAGTCATGTGCAGGTTTTTTTTGTTTCTTGTTTGTTTGTTTGTTTTTAAATTAGTTATTGCTACTATCATTTCTTTCTTTTTCCAGTAATGTTTAAACAAAAATGTTTGATTCAGAAGAATAGCACACTATGTTGTTAATTTGCTTCTGGAGCATTGTTACTATGTTGTGATTCGTAAATTGTGATTATCAGCATGTTTTATTCAGAATTTAGATATATCTCACAAAAAAAATCCAAAATTATGCATGTATCTATTGTTCATCAGAATCATTGTTACAAGTACCTGATCCTGTATGAAACAGTCTTTACACTGAGAATTAAAATGATGGTTGTTAAGTGCTAAGCTTACAGCATGGCGTGCAACAATTTTGTTGACAATGTTACACTGTTATGCTTTGGGACAAAATGTAACATTTAAAAAAAAAAAAAAACATGGTGGCCATTTCAATGGAACTGAGACAATGTAGGTCTTTAGATGTCGACTTATTTTGTAAAAAATAACCAAGATCAGTAATGAGAGGATGACAAAGAAGAAAAATCACTAAAGGAGGCGTGATTTTTCACCTCATTGATTGATTTTTATGTCGACCATTTTGATCTTTTGTATGTCAAGTCAAAACCACTTGATAACTTGGGAGATATCCGTCTTCTGAATCCGTCATCATGTCCTGTATGAAGTGAAGTGGGACTGGAAGCGCTATTGAGTCTGACTTTTTTGCATCGCACATGAGTGTGTTAATGCTATGCTTAAATCCAAAATGATACACTTACAATGTCAAAATGTTTTTGGTGGCTCTGTTTCAGAATGTTATGTCCAGAATTGTAGTAATGTCTATGATCCAGAATTGCAATAGTAATGCATGTCTGTGATCTAGAATTATAGTAATAATGCATGTCTATGGTCCAGAATTGTAGTAATGTCTATGGTCCAGAATTATAGTAGTAATGCATGTCTATGGTCCAGAATTATAGTAGTAATGCATGTCTATGGTCCAGAATTATAGTAGTGATGCATGTCTATGATCCAGAATTGTAATGTATGTCTATGATCCAGAATTCTAATGTATGTCTATGATCCAGAATTATGACGTATGTCTATGATCCAATTATGATGTATGTCTATGATCCAGAATTACAATAGTAATGCATGTCTATGATCCAGAATTATAATGTATGTCTATGATCCAGAATTATAATGCATGTCTATGATCCAGAATTATGATGTATGTCTATGATCTATGATCCCAGAGTAATAATGTATGTCTATGATCCAGAATTATAATGCATGTCTATGATCCAGAATTATGATGTATGTCTATGATCCAGAGTAATAATGTATGTCTATGATCCAGAATTATGATGTTAATAATGTATGTCTATGATCCAGAATTATGATGTATGTCTATGATCCAGAGTTACAATAGTATGCATGTCTGTGATCCAGAATCATAATGTATGTCTATGATCCAGAATTACAATGCATGTCTGTGATCCAGAATTATAATGGATGTCTATGATCCAGAATTACAATGCATGTCTATGATCTAGAATTATAATGGATGTCTATGATCCAGAATTATAATGCATGTCTATGATCCAGAATTATAATGGATGTCTATGATCCAGAATTACAATGCATGTCTATGATCCAGAATTATAATGTATGTCTATGATCCAGAATTATAATGCATGTCTATGATCCAGAATTATAATGGATGTCTATGATCCAGAATTATAATGGATGTCTATGATCACATAGAGTTATGAATGTTTCAGAGCCAGTGTTCCTGACCAGCTGGATAGTGGACATTGTGAGCAGCATTCGCCAAGAACTTGTCACCCTTGCCTCACGCCCACTGGGACAAGAGGAGGTCCGGCGTGCCGTTCTGTTTGTGGCCAAGGCTGCTCTGACCTTCTTCCAGAATCACAAGGTTTCTGGGTTTTTTTTTTTTTTTTTAGATCTGCTCATTATCTACATATATTTTTTTTATTGCTTTTTTTCCCTGAGAAATAGGTGACAGAAGCTGTGCTGTCATCATCTCAGTCTTTCACTTGTGAATGGACAATCAGTCTTTTTCTGTGCATATTACAAAAAAAACAACAACATTTTACCTCTCTTGACAATCGGGTGCCCGCTAGCGCCCAACCGGAAATCACACAGCCAAAACGCTAAGCGCCTGCCAGCGCCCGGTAAAACACGTGGCAACAATGGGCGCTGCCATGTTTCTCGTAGAAAAGGAAGTCTCACGAGAACATGATTTCTTTCTTCCTGTAGCCATTTTCTACTGTCTGCAAAAAAAACGCGAGTCGATGCCTGCCGTGGTTCTCGAGTTAGGAATTTTTAAGTTTTTGAAGTCGAAATGCTGTTTTTCACCATGGCTAACTTTGATTTTCTTCTGCCGTTCTATAATGAGATTTAGTGATGGAGATACTGTGATTTGTAGATTTACGGCATAAGACTTAGTGAAAGTGCTGGGTAATGAAGCTTAGAGTGACCTAGATTTCGACTGGGACAAGGTTCCAGGTATGATGAGCAACGATTCGGAAGAAAGTTCTGAAGAAGAATTTTTTTTTTTTTCCCCCGAGTAAATGGCTCATGTGACATTCTTCAAACTTACGATATAGCAACATATATATTCATAGAAATTTTAAAAATTATTTTCATTTCATTCTTTCCTTTCCTCTCTTTTTAAATTATTTTTTTAATTGAGTAACCATATTCAAATTACGGAGTTACCCTGAAGAGGGTTAACTGACTATCTTTATCTTAAAATTGTTTGCCACCTTGAGCTGAGCAATGACAATAAAAATGGCTGAACAGTGAAAATATGGGGTAAAAAAAGAAAAAAAAACAAACAGTCCCAGGTAAAACTGGTTTGGAATTTTAGAGAGGGTATTGACTTTCATATTTCTGTGCCTGTTTGAGTACTTGATGTATTTTTCTTTGAAAACACAAAACAATTCATGTTTTTTGTTCAGTGGAACACTCACTAAAGGAACTTGCTTCTCCTTGGTTGGGGAAGATGGGTCTGATTGGTTAATTTTTATTTTGCCGTCTTGCCAGTCGGTTGCGTAGTATTTTGTTTGAGAGCGTACTGTGCAGTTGAGTTAGTGATGGGGAAAAGGCAGAGACGTTCATATTTCTTTGCATGTTTGATTGACACTTTGTGCATTTGTAGTACATTGTCCACGCTTAACATGCTAGAATTGGTCAGGTTTAGAGGCCGGAATAGCTCAGTTGGTAGAGCGCACTGGACTCGTAATCCAAGGGTTGCGGGTTCAAATCTCCGCAGGCCGTTTCGGTACAGGGGGATTTTTCCCTTGGAGTTAACATTGGTTCTGACTCCATTTCCCATACAGTCCTTTGAATGAGACTATAAACTGAGGTTCCATGTGTGAATGCTTGCATAAACATCTTGCACATATGTAAAATCCCATCACCAACTTTCGGAAGAGAAGGCCAGTTTGGCTGTTGGTATGGATGACACGTTACACATAGTATGCACCTTCTCTGAAGATGGTGTATGGCTGCCTTCATGGCAGGATAAAAAACGGTCATGCACACAAAACTCCACTCCCTTTGTAGGGTAGATGGGATTAATACTTGCCTGTCCATATAGGGAGTGTCTGCAGGAGTATCAGCCTGCGTACACAGAAGAAGTCAGGTTTGTTTTAGTATGTACAGATCTAGTTGCAAAGTGAAACGACTGCAGGCGGAAATCTAAACAAATCTTAAATAAATGTCAGCGAACCGCCCAGAGAAACGTCAGAAGGCACAAACGAGTCACAAGACAAACCACAACGCGTTTCGACCTCTTAGGTCTTCTTCAGGTGCAACAAACATGAAACAAATAACGAAAATGCACTTAGCTTTGATCGCTTCTGTGTTCAGCGCAAGAAAGAAGGCGTTGAATGAAAACGAGGCTGTTGGAAGGGAAATAATGTGCGAGTCAAAGTCGTAATGATGATAATAATATTACTGATAGGAATACTAATAATGGTCAAAATATTATATATAAAAAAAAAAAAAGAGAAAAGATTACTACCAGTCTTGGTGTCAGTAAGTAGGTATGGGAGAAAGGAGAGTGGGTTAGAGGATTCTTAAACAGCAGGGTTGCAACCCTGCTGTTTAAGAATCCTCTAACCCACTCTCCTTTCTCCCATGCAACCCTGCTGTTTAAGAATCCTCTAACCCACTCTCCTTTCTCCCATACCTACTTATTGACACCAAGACTGGTAGTAATCTTTTCTCTTTTTTTTTTTTTATATATAATATTTTGACCATTATTAGTATTCCTATCAGTATGACATTTATTTAAGATTTGGTTAGTATGTACAGGTTATGTTTCTTTTAATGAGAATGGTAGTTGCGTGAACCATAAAAGAGCAAAAATGTTTGAGTTCCTTTTGGGTCAGCGGTGTGAATATGCTCATGTTGGGTACTTAAGTGAGGATTCAGTTTTGATTTTTGTTTCTGTTCTCATTGTGTGTGTGTGTGTGTGTGTGTGTGTGTGTGTGTGTGTGTGTGTGTGTTCATGCTCATATGTCTATAGTATACATTAAAAAAAGATTAGGTATATATTTTGTGTGTGTGTGTGTGTGTGTGTGTTTGTGTGCGTGCTCATATGTCTGCATTATACATTAAAAAAGATTAGGTATATATTTTGTGTGTATGTGTGTGTGTGTGTGTGTGTGTGTGTGTGTGTGTGTGTGTGTGTGTTCATGCTCATATGTCTGCATTTTAGATTAAAAAAAGATTAGGTATATGTTTTGTGTATGTGTGCGTGTGGAGATTCCCCAATGGAATAAGTTTCCACAGAAGTGGTCTTTCCTTTTCTCCACAGAAGGACTACAATCACCATAGATCATCCTATCAGTGTATTAGGGGTCTACAGAACTTTTAAGTCCAAACCTACAAACAGAAAGTCACTGGACAATGGACCAAAAACATGAGAAAGACTTTGTAACTGACTTTTTCAACCCACTCGGGTTCCAAGCCTTTGACTAGCTAGCTGTCTGCAGTGTGTCCTGAAATCAATCTGGACCCACTGACTTGAGGGGAAGAGATGTCCCTGAGGTGCTGGGACAAGGTTCTCTTTCAGGCTGTTCATGATCACCAGGTTGTGCTGCAGATTACTGAGCATGATCATACTTGCTGTATGCCTTCATTGCTGGAGGGAGGGGTCATTTCAGTCATTGTTGTGACTCTTAACTCAATCGAGTCTTGTCGGAAGCAGGTTTCCCACACTTCGCATCGCTTGAAGGTGTGTCGGATGCATACTTTCGACAGAGTTTGATGATTTTAAAATCATACTACCTTTTATTAAAAGGCAATAAATCTCGTTTCAGGACAGCTTAGGGCCTTTTTTTGCAGTTGCTTCCCCTGGACTGTTGTTCGTGTATTCTGTAGTAGTTTTATACGGATTTGAATTGTCCTACTCTCAGTTCCCGCGATCACACGATTTTGAACACAATCACACGATTTTGAGTGGATCAAGCATTTTATGGTCAAATTCTTCTTGTGTTTTATGCAGTTGTCATAAATGTACTTTTCTCTGTAGGTCATACCAAGTGCTCAGAAGTGTAATTGAACTTGTGTGGGAGGATAGAGAGCATGAAGAAGTGGATTACAGTGTGCACAAAAAGGTTTTGTTTTTCTGCAAATGTGTATCATTTTGGATCACTTACATCATGTGCACTGTGTGGATTCCTCACTGAAGGTGAGCATTTATGATCAGTATAGAGTTTCTTGTATCCAGTGGTGTATGTTTCATGCTCCTAGGTGAAGTGGTTAATTTTTTATGATTTTTTTTTTTAATTGCCAAAAATTGTGTCATCTGAGGGGCAAACTGGTCCATTTTGGCTGTGACTTGATTGAGTTAATGTGCTTCTGTATTGCTGCTCGTCGTTAGACTGTTTTTTGTTGTTGTTGTTGTTGTTTTTTTTATTAGAGTCTTGGTGTTGGTGTGGATCCCAAATTAAGGAAGAGTATTTAAACTCTTGGCACACAGCAGACTTGCAGGTCTTTTCCCTGATGGTTTGGAACTTATTTTTAGATTTCTTATGAGATCCAGTATCTAACATCAGGGAAATAGCATTATCACAAAGAAATGTCAATGCACATACTTTGTAATGAATATAAAACTACTGAATTAAGACAAACTAGTTATTGTTATTATATGGAACTTTATTAAATGTTGCCCCAATGTGAGTTTTGGAGCATCAGATTTAAAATTTGAACATTACTCTTAAAATTTTGTTTTTAACATTACACTTAAATTGAAGTTAAGAGTGTTTTTGCTCTGTGAATGCACATTCTGTAATACTGATGGAAAACATTAAACTATGATTTCAGATGAGTGTGTGTATTGAGAAGGGCGTGATGTGATCGTGGCCTTGATGATGGCAGATCTGGATTCCAGTCTTCACATATCAGGTTTTGATTCACAACGCTGGCTGTTGATTATGTGTTCTTTGGTGTGTAAAAGCAAGCGTGTGGATAAGTGTGTGTGTGTGTGTGCACGCGCGTGCATGTGCACGCATGCTTGCATGCATGAGTGTGTGTTTGTGTGCGAGACAGGTGTGTGTGTATGTTCGAGTGCATGTGTGTGTGTGTGCATGCATGCATGCATGCATTAGTGTGTGTGTGTTTCAAACAAGAGTAGAGGGGAAAGTATAGGTGGAAAGGATGAGAGGTGAGGGATGGGATGTGGGATTGAGGGGTGGGCCAGGGCAGAAGGTGGCGGAAGATTGGGAAGACTAGTATGGTTAGGAGGATATAGGGTGGGCAGTGGAAAGAAGGACTGAGGAGATGGGGGCAGGGGGGACAGTTAATAGGAAGAAGGTGTGAGACGGCTCTTGTGAAGCACTTAGAGCAGGTTACATGGACTAACTACTTATTAACGTCCCTTCGTAATGATAATGATAGTTTTAATCACACTTTCATGAAATACAGCTTGGTAATGATAATGATGATTTTATAAAGAATTGTTAGTGAGTCTGCCACACAACAAGGACAAACAAAACATGTTTTGTCTTGCAATTTGTTTGTCTCTGTTGTTTGGCAGATTCACAAACAATTCTATTTAAAAATTTGTTTCAGTTTCCCCTTGCAGTCACCTCACTTTTAAACTAAGGATGATTTTAGTCACACTTACTTGTACTAACCCCAAAAGCTTAACCACAAGCCCCTAAAACGACTGCAAGGTCCCAATAGGAAGAGCACAATATTTATCGAGCAGAAGAAGAGAAAACTGGTGAAATCAGCCTAACAGTTTTGCATTGTCAGGGGAGGCAACCAGCATGCTCCGACAGTCGTGGACGACAGGCCTAGGGTTGGCGGTACAGGAAACAGGGGGCTTCCTGCAGGACGGCAGCATCCTGTCATCCGCCTGTTGGATTGTGCGCGACGCAGTGCTCAGCAAGACCCACACCATGGAGCAGTGAGTGGCTTCCCTTGGTCTTCGTTATGCTTGGCTGATTTTCTTTTTTGAAGCGATTTTATATGTTTTCATTGAGTTGTGGTGTTTAGGAAGGTTTGCAGCTCTTGCGTTTTAAGATTATTTGTGATTTGTAGTTTGTTATCTTACTTTCTCAAATCTCAAGGATTTTTTATGAGATGATTAATATTGTTATAGATGGTTTGACTTTAGGAATATGTTTACCAGAATTATTCATAGTTTGTATCTTAAGAATCTGTGTTTACCCACTCATGCTTTGTTTTTCTGTCATTGTTTGTTTGGTTTGGTTTTATTTTTTTGCAGCACAGTGTGTTGAAACCCAGTTTAGGCATTGTTGATTAGAATGACAAAAAGGAAAATAGCTCGAAAGAAAATAGTTTGTCCTCAAGCTCCATTGGACTGACTACTGTTTGTTTTGATTGAGTGCTTACTTGTGTGTGTGTCATGGAGCACTATTCTTGTTGTCTGAATCACACGGGGGTGTCAGGGAGCAGAGCTATTGTTATCCCAAGTTTTGGGGGAGGGAGCGTGAGATGATCAGATGTGAAATATACTCTCCACGATGTGACATGTCGTTATGAGGATGGAACCTTTCTCCTTATGAAATATACTCTCCACGATGTGACATGTCGTTATGAGGATGGAACCTTTCTCCTTATGAAATATACTCTCCACGATGTGACATGTCGTTATGAGGATGGAACTTTTCTCCTTATGAAATATACTCTCCACGATGTGACATGTCGTTATGAGGATGGAACCTTTCTCCTTATGAAATATACTCTCCACGATGTGACATGTCGTTATGAGGATGGAACCTTTCTCCTTATGAAATATGCTCCCCACGATGTGACATTTCGTTATGAGGATGGAACCTTTCTCCTTATGAAATACGCTCCATGACCTAACACTGGATTGTGGGATGGATATACCAGACAATACCCCACAATGTTCAAATGGGAAATGCCAGCAGACAGACAGAAGTGGCTGAGTGGTGCTGGTGGCCAGAGGGTCAAACCTTGGCTATGCCAGGTGGGTGAAGAGTGGACCCAGGGTTTTTCCCTATCCCCAAGGTCCCAGTGTGCAGATCTGCTAATGCTGGACACCTCTCCCACTCCTACCCCCCCCCCCCCCCCCCCCCCCCCCAACCCCCCCACCCCTCCATTTGCTAAGTGGGTGTATGCATTTACAAGATCAGGTGCTATTTGGACATTTACGTCTGTCAGAGAGGGTAATCTGTTGACAGAATGAAGCTTTTTTCAATTATTTTATTTTGTTTGCTTCCATCAGTGAATCATTTTATTGGAGGTAAACGTGGATATTGCTGGACTAATATGTTTGTTACAGATTCTGTTATCCATGTAGGCTTTATGAATTACGGTAACCTGAAAATGATCAGCATGTGCAAGGCTGCGTATGCGAGATGTTGGCACCACCAAGTGCTCTCCACTTGGCCGTCAAAACAGCAAAATGGTCGCAGAAGTGACTCACCAGTGGTGCAGGACCTCCTTCGGTGAGTTGTTTTCATTTCTTTATGGGACTTCTGTCCAGGCACAGTCACATCGTAGAGGTGACGGAGGAGCTGCTGAAAACCGTTCAGAACCATTTGCCGCAGCACAGCAGCGACACCTACAATCCGCTTCTCCTGGCTGTCGTATCGGATCTGTTGGCTCCTCTGGCAGCAGCCTCCAGTGATAGGGAGAGGGTGAGTATAGTCTCTAGGGTTTTATGGGGTGAGGGTGAGTATAGTCTGTAGGGCTTTACAGGGTGTGGTCCATTGATAGGGAGAGGGTGAGTATAATCTGTAGGGCTTTACACAGGTGTGGGTTCAGTGATAGGGAGAGGGTGAGTATAGTCTGTAGGGCTTTACAGGGTGTGGGTGAGTATAGTCTGTAGGGCTTTACGGGGTGTGGGTGAGTATAGTCTGTAGGGCTTTACGGGGGTGGGTGGGTATAGTCTGTAGGGCTTTACGGGGTGTGGGTGAGTATAGTCTGTTGGGCTTCACGGGGTGTGGGTGGGTATAGTCTGTAGGGCTTTACGGGGTGTGGGTGAGTATAGTAGTCTGTTGGGCTTCACGGGGTGTGGTCCAGTGACAGGAAGAGGGTGAGTATAGTCTGTAGGGCTTCACGGGGTGTGGGTTTGTTCTTTTGGTTTTTCATCATCCCGCAATTGTATTTTTCTGAGGTCATATGTGTTTGTTTGCCTGATGTGTCCATTCCAGTTTTTTTTTCAGTGCATGTTAATGAAACCTTATTTGCCAGAAAATATTCTTTTATAGAATCCTTGATATGTACATGCTTATGATTATTTTCTGCTATTTTTTTTTTTTTTTTTTTTTAGACATTTCTTCCAGTATTACTGTATCTACATAGTCCATCACCAGATATTCCTTAATTCTTCTGCTAATTTCTTTAAGACTGACACACTGATAGGATTAAAGAATTTTTTTTTTATGTCTTTCCTAATTGTGTTGAGCAATAAATTGAAAATAGACAACAAACGTCTGTCACTAAACCATGCTGATGCACACATGCATCCCAGATACACATGTGCACGTTCATATGCACACATGCTCTCAGACCTTCACTTCACCATCTTTCTCTCTCAGCCTACACATGTACTACAGCCTGCAAACCCTTTAACCTTTAACCTTTTCCCTCTGTGTCTGAAGCAGGTTGTGGAGTACCACTGTCTGACTGGCCGGCTCCCTCTCATCGCACTGCACTGTCAAGAAGACAACACCGACAAAGAAGAGGGAGACAAAGAAGAAGAAGATGATGATGATGATGAAGAAGAAGCAGGAAGAGTGGACCATTCTCCCAGCATGGCGACGGTTGTCTTCTCTTCCTTGTTCGACCTCTACCTGCTGCGATGTGTTCGAACAGAGTTCAGGGTTTGAGGCCCAGAGTGAAGACGGGGAGCAGCGTATCGCGCGGAGAGCCAGCTGCATGGGAAGGAGAGGAGAAGGTGCTGTTCAACGTCATGAAGTCGCTGGTGCTGGTGACCTCGTGGTGTGAGGTGGAATCGAAGGTGGGTTTGTTTGTTTGTTTTACTTTAGCCGATTTTGCCCCCTCTCTTTCATTGCAGGGATTTTCCAACACCGATTCCACTTTATGCCCTCAACTCTGCTCTCCTTTATTGCCTTCTTAATGTCACTGATGTACAGTGCTGAAATGTTTCTTAAATGCTTTTGTTTATACTGTGCTGGATGTTTTTTTTATTAAATGTATCAGTTATTTGTTTTGAAACCTGTTGCAGTGTAGGCAAGAGTGAGGAGAGAGATAATGAGTGATGTAGTGTACATTGTAATTTCCACCAGCTAAACTGTATGGTCCTGTACGTTTTTTTTTTTCTTCACCGTATTATTCTGTCAAATGTGTGTCCCTGAGTTGTTTTCCTGTCAATTTTTTTTGTAAAGGATTGAGAATTATATATGTGTGTGTGTGTGTGTGTGTGTGTGTGTGTGTTGCGAACCACATGATGTAGTTAGTGTGAACATGCATTGTGTATTGTAGATCCCACGTGAGAGTTAGCATGCATTGTACAGTACAGATACTACATGACTTGGTAGATGTTAGCTCACATAACTTATTGCATGAATTGCTGATGTGATGAATGTTATACTTACGGTTTTACACAATACTGCCTAGTCTGGTGAGTGATGCTACACAGTGTATTACAGTTACCACCTGGTGTGGTTAATCATATCACACATTGTATATTACAGGTACAATGTGTGATATGATTAACCACACCAGGTGGTAACTGCATGTTATAGGTACAATGTGTGATATGATTAACCACACCAGGTGGTAACTGCATGTTATAGGTACAATGTGTGTGATATGATTAACCACACCAGGTGGTAACTGCATGTTATAGGTACAATGTGTGATATGATTAACCACACCAGGTGGTAACTGTATGTTATAGGTATGCGGTGACATCCCTGATATGGCCCTTTGCGGTCGGCTAGGCTATAAGCAACATTACCATTACCAGTGTGTTATAGGTGCCACCCAATGTGGTAAGAGATGGTATTTAATGTGCGTCACAGTTTTCACCGAATGTAGATAGTGATATTAACGTCATGCATTACAGGTACCCCCGGATGTGATGGTTGCGGTGGAGGATCTGACCAAGGCTGCCCATACCTGTTTCTCCTCTGTCTCCACAACAGTGCAGCAGAGACTGTTGAACAAAGCTTTCAGCAGGTGCCTGTGTGTCCACTGACAGATGAACATGTATACACAGAGAGACACCACACACACACACACACACATTTTTACACACACACATACACACACTCCACATACACACATTTTACGTATACACATGCATGCACACACTCACACGCACGTGCATGCACACACACCAACCTGCATGCATACACATTTTTATACACACTCACACACACACACACACACAGAAAGATCATTTACCGTGACTTCATTTATCTCCTAACCATTTTAGATATAATAAAGTCAAAACAAAAGTATTCTGTCATGAGGTGGGAAATAGCATTTGCTCCAGATTTGTCACGCCAAAGTTGGAAATTGCGCTTCAGTTGTCAGTGTTCTGTGACATAGGCTACTGTGAGTTTTAACGGCCTCAGCGTGTTGCTTCTATCTTCTGGGTTTTTATTAAAAGCTAGTAACATTATTTTAGAACTAATCTCCATTTCAGGGGAGTGTTGGAATTAAAAAGAAACAAACCTTTGAAAACATTTAACAAAGATTGATGAGATGAAAAAAGGACCATTTACGTCCAGCGATATTAAAAGTCTATCACCGACCTTGTGCACTTGTTGTAAAATCAGTCTGACCACTTATTACAAAGCTTGAAGGTAGGATCTTTTTGTGTCATGTACGTCTTTGATGAAATCACAGGAAAGAAATACTCAGCTGTGTATGTAGATGCTGCTTGTATGATAATGTGGCCTGACCCTTGTCTTCATTGCACAGCATCTGAGAATTAAATGGTCGTTGGCCTTGAAGAAAGTGGTGTTAGTTGTCACATTGCCATTAAAGTCATCATGTGTTCACGTCAGAACATTTGAATACCTTTAATTCTTTTACTATGTTGGTTTTGAAAAAATCTCAACATTGATTTTATTTGTTCAGTGAGGTTTCAGTTTTTTTCATGTGGAATAAGTAGATAGAACGTAACAATGGAGATCAATGTAAGCATTTTTTTTATTTAATCATTATTGATAGTACTTACATACTACTGTCCTTGGTTAGAGACCAAGCTCGAAGTGCTTTGCTAACCACACAGTCCTTTACACAAGGGACTGCATACCAGGATAAAGCTGACTGAGCAGCTCCTGCTGGCAGTACAGTCAGTCATTGCTCATGCTGTTCAGTCAAATATCAGTTACTCTCTTTTTTTTTTCATTCTTTCCCTTTTTTCACAGAGGATGCGTACTATGTGTAAATTTGTTTTCCTATCAAAGACCAATCTGGCCTTCTGTCCGGAAAGTTGGTGATAGAATTTGACATGCACGCAAGGCATTATGCATTCAACCGCTCACAGAATCTTGGTGTATTGTCTCATTTAAAGGACTTTTCAGGATAGGAATGGAGACCAATGTGAACTCCATGAGAAAAATTCCCTAATACTGAAACGGTCCTGTGAAGATCCAGACTCGCAACCCCAGGATCACCAGGATCAGGACTGCTGTGCTTTATCAAGTGAGATATTCAGAGAGATATGGAAGAAAAATGAAACTCGTGTTGAACACAAAGGGCTTGTTCTTATTGTAAACAGTATACTAATGCAGATAAAATTTCTTTACATGGCTTACAGTAGTGTCGACATTATTTCAAACAAATTAAAAAAAAAAGGAAATCCTTTGAAGTTATTCAGATTCTTTCATGCCTAGACTAACTCATGACTGACAGCCGGTGTTGCTTTCAGCATGAAAAAGGATCCCCTGTCCTTCCTGACCTTCACTTACCTGGGGCACCTGCAGTCCAGGCAGCAAGGGAAGATCGACACAGACTTCTTCCAGCATCTCTATGACAGGTCAGTGCTTTATGTGAAGGGCTCAGGCCCTGGGCCTCTGCACACGCTGCTTAAAAGGGCAGTGAAATGTCCCAAGGAGACTGTCTGTCCTTGGCAAGGCTTCCTCCCTTGTTATTTTTTTCTGATTTTTTTTTTTCATCTTTGTCCGTACTAGATCTATGCCTTATTTACATTCCAGTTATTACATTTATGTCCTACTTTATATTCCCAGTGCTAGATTTATGCACATGTTTATATTCCCAATGTTTTTAAACCTTTTCTTTTATGTGTGTTTTTTCAAAGATTTTTGGAGGTTCTTTTTTTTAAAATTGGTGTTGTCCCATTTGTTAGGCCCTGTCAGTGGTGTTCTGACCCATTGTTGCATCCAGGTTGATCCAGGTTGAGGCAGGCCCAGCGCCACAGTCCACAAGGAAGAATCAGAGTCGGGTCGTCACGAGGCAACTCGCCAGTGGAGACCCAGCATTGCTGCTAAGTAACTTTAGTGTGCTCCGTTGGGCCTTTTCTGATCTGACATGTGGAGGACATCACTTGCTGAGCTGCCTGCTGTTGACAATAATTGTTTAGTTATGGAACCAGTATGGATGAATGTTCTCACAGACAACCACCACATGCGTTCAATGTCAAGAATTTTCCAATGGCTTTGACTTTGAAACAATTTTGACAAGAAAGGCTTTAAACGAAAAAAAAAAAAAAAAAAACTTTATTCCTGTGCATGCTACCTTGCTTGGATATCCCACCTGGTGGCAAAAAGCCCTTGAGCTCGCTGGGGCTTGTGCGAATTTCTCAAATTCTGAAAATTTCTTTCAGTGAAGTAATCAGTCTATTGTTTTCATTGCGATGTCAACCTGGATGCGACCTTTGCAGTGGGCAGGGTGATGATATTGGAACTGCTGGCTTTCAGTTTGGCGGGGGACATGAAGAGGGCATGGCATCGTGAAGCTGTCATGACTTTCCTGCCTCCCTCAGAGGACAACATCAATGTTGCAGCAGAGTTATCCCTCCTATCCTGCACAGCTGCTCAGGATACTTCTGTTATCAGTAAGTGCTCTGTGATTTCTTTCTGTTAGCGTTGGGAGATCTGTTGTTTTCGCTCTTTGGGGATGGGGATTGGGATTTTTTTTTAATATGCAAGCTAATTTACACAAAAGTTACTGGAAAAGCCTTGATGACATGAAAAGAAAAGAGAGAGAGAGAGAGAGAGAGAGAGAGAGAGAGAGCAAAAAAATTTGTGAAAACTCTTACACTGCTTGAAAAGTTAGTAGGTCTGATATGAACAGACAGAGAGAGATGGAGAGAGAGAAAGAGAGAGATATTTGTTACAGAAATTGAAAAGTAACAAGGGTCTTACATGAAGAGAGAGACAGAGAAGAGAGTGAGAGAGTGTGTTTGTGTCTGATGTGATATGTCTTTGTGTGTGTTTATCTAGATTACAGAACAATAACCATGTAAAGTTCTGTTCAGGGTAAACCCAATACATTTTGTGTTGCTGCATTTATTTTAGAAATGTGGCAGGATACGTTGTCACAAAAACTATGATATATTAAATTTGTGTTAACCTCAAATGTGTTTGTTTTTGTCTGTTTATGGATCGTGTGTTTTTTCCCTTTTCCCAGCATCACTGCGCATACTGGCAGTAATGGTGTCTGAAGACCCAGTGTTGATGTCTTCTAACTGTGGAGAAGGGCTGAAAAGTGTTGTGGAGACATTGAAAGCCTGGCGGGATAAAGAAGAAGCAGTCTTTCTATTCTCTTGGTAAGCATCTGTTTGTAGTAACTTAGATGGTAGTGTAATTCTGATATCTTTTAACAACTGCCAATATTACATTTTTCACCTACGTCAGCATCTGTCTCTCTGTCAGCAAGATTATGGCAAAAGCATAGAACTGAGTTTAACAAAACTTGGTGGATAGAGGGAATATGGCCCAAGGATGAACAAATGAAATTTTGGTGCAGATCTGTGATAGACTCAGATCAAAGGGCAATCCAGGATCTGTGGCAGAGGTCTGAGTTCTCCCAAGTGCTGTTCTAGTTTTAGCTAGTTTTGACCATGTTTGTGTTGTCTGTCTGCGAATGTCTGTCAGTGTGTATAGTATGTGAGAGACTATATTCAGCTTGCTGTTTTTATTTACATACATGTCTCTCTGAGTCAGTCCATGTTTTTCTGTGTATGCTTTTGTTGGCATGTTGATGAGAGTTCATAAGATGCTTCTACCTGTGTTAAAAAATGAAGCAAAACGAAAATGACAACAACACCAACAATCATTGTCCTCAGTATAAACAGTAGAACTGTTTCATAGAATATCTAATTATTGTTTCCTTCTTGGGACAATTAACATATATTTAATGTTACGTGAGAGTCTAACTCTTATCTGACTAAATAACTGAAGAGGCTGCGGGTAGGATGATGGAAGAAGAAAGAGAGAGTTTTTTTTTTAAAGTGAAAGATAAATCCTTCATTGACAGATTTAGCTTTTTCTCACATGTATCTGTCCAAACAAATGCTAACCGTACTTGGCAAGGAAGATTGCCATATAAAGGAAAAGAAAAAGGTACCTAACCATGCTTCCATAACCAGTTAGGATGACAGAGTGATTGCCCTTAGTGTGTTCACCTCTGAATCTGATGTAAACATAGTTAAGTTTTAGCTTCTTTTCCTTTCATTAACAGCATTGTGTTTATTTATTCACACATTTTAGTAAACAAATGAATATCAAACAAAGCTAGACACCTTACCTACAAGACCAAGTAGGTACTGTCACTTGAAATTAATTTGATCTCATTCACAAATTTTGGGCCAGTAAAATCCTGAAGGAAATATAGAGTATCCCTCTATGGAAGGGGAATAAGTCATGTGAAACAAAATCACACACAAAAAAAGCAGTGGTCATGTGCTTAGATTTTCTTAGACTTATCTGTAAAAAAAAAAAAAAAAATGCCTTATCCCCACTTGCTCTTGAATATCGCCATATTATCAAGATCCTTAGAAAGACGAAATGGGAGAGCAGCGAACTAATCATGACTCCATAACTGATGAGTTCCAAACAGTGATCACTTATTTTGAGATTTTCCCCGTTTTCTTGGTGAGGAAATACACTGCCTCTGTTCTTGGAAGTTTATCTTTTTTTGTGTGCTAAAAAAAGAAAGCGATGGTCATTGTTAGATTTTTTTGTTTGAGGATCACCATTGTTTAGTACTGTGTTGATAGTATTTACCTTCATGGTCAGAAATGTGTTTATTAGTGCTGTCCTTTTGATTCTTTTCATCAGTGCCATCTGATTCTGTGCACACTCTGTTACAGTGATGTCTCTGAGGAAGCTTTACGTCACAAGGCTTTCAACATGGCCGCCATGCAGTTTCTGACATCGGTGGTGACCTCTGGAGTCTCCAGTTTGACCTCTGACCAGTGGGACTTTATCCTATGCTCACTTGTGTCATGGGTACAGGTGAGGACAACTGATGTAGCAGATTAAGCTTCCGTTTGTGTTACCTCTGCAAAAGAGGTGTGTTGTTTTCTCCCACCTCTACCAGTTTATTTGTCAGACTGATGGCAAGAGTAGGCAAAAACAACTGAATCAGTTTTAAGCAAAGCTTGGTGGAAAAGATGAAAGGTGACACAAGAAAGAACCTGCAAAATTTTGATGTGGATCAGAGAACCTGCTAAATTTTGATGTGGATCAGAGAACCTGCTAAATTTTGATGTGGATCAGTGGTGCAGATTGGGGTCAGAGGGCATACCAAGGATCTGTGTCGCCACATAATGCAAAAGATATGGGATGGAATTTCACAAAACTTGGACGAAATTTGAAATGTGGCCCAATGAGTAAGTGACCATATTTTAGGCTGGATCTGTGGTGTGGATCCAGATCAGAGAACAGATCCAGGATCTGTTCCACCCTGGCAGAGGTCTGCTGTCTCCAGGGTGTCTTTCTGTTTTCTTTCTTTCTTTGTTTTGGTTCCGCATCCTACTGGTCCTTTCAGTAGCTTTCTTCGTCCGTTATTGTTTGTCATATTTTAGCTCTACCAAACATAGCCACCCCCAGAGTTTGCTCTGTGAAGTTCCAGCGCCACCTGTATGAAGGTGGGGTATGAATATCAGATATCCATGAGACTCCTCAGTGGAGAAGATGCTGCATTATTGGTCGCTCTGATGCATCATATACAGGCTGCATGGTGATAGGCTCAAACTGATGACGAATGATTGCCAGGCTGTGGTGACTGAGTGAATGGGGGTGTTTCTTAGGAACGGCAGGCTGTATTTGAGTTCTTCAGCAACAGCTCTCCCTCAGTCTGTCTGTCCCAAAGACCGCTACATGAATTCCTTCCCTGGTCCTGGAAGTGAAAGGGTGAACAATGTAAAAGTGATAGTGATGACTTGGCATGAACATCAGTGTATTTTATCCTTTCCAGTGATCTCAGAAATCCCTTTAAAAAAAAAAAAAGATGAAAAAAAGAAAGCAAAAGTTGGAGCAGGAGTGGAAGGGGGAGTGGGGGGAGGGGGTCTGTGAAGGGAGGGATTTTTTTTAAAGGGAGATAAATCTATGATCAGGTGAAACAAGTCTTTAAGAAGGAAGGAGTTTCTTTTCAAAGATAAATCTTGTATAAACAAACTACAAGTATGTTCCAGTCAAAGAAATCTTCAAAGGGAGGAGGAGGTCAGTGTGGAGGTACTTCTGTGCAGTGTATAAGTACAATGATTTTGCCCTACGCAATGAAGCTGGCTCGAGTCAGTTGATCTGAAGTCATAAGCCTCAGTTCTGTGACAGCATGTGCATGTGGACTATTTGTTTCATTGTTTTACTATGTAATGCAGCTCACCTCATCCAAGATTTCATTTCACGAATAAAAGGGCATAGAATCAGAATCACATTTTTCTGATACTACGGTATCTTTATGAATGAGATAACACTGCTTTGTGAAAGGGATGGCACATGTCTGTGAAATCCCAGCTTGTGGAACAATCAGTTTTGAGTTGGAGCAGGCATATGAAGAGGGGAATGAGGGGATGGTGGTTAGGAGAGTAGGCAGACAAGAGAAGAAGTTCATGGAGGAGGAGGAGAGAATTAAGGGTAACGTAAGCAGCTTGCATGTAACTATAAGGAAGCACTACTAAAGTATCAATATTCTGACTTGAACTTGAAAAATATGATTAATATGCCTTTTTTTCAAATTTTTTTTCTCCTTTTCCCCCCCCCCCCCCCCCCCCCCCCCTTACCCCCCTTTTTTTATAATTTTTTTTTTTAGTCACTCTATTTCTTGAAATCTATGTTGGAAGTCATTTGATTTGTTCACTGTTGATTTCAGCGATGAAATATCAGTGGATCAGTGATTATCATGTTCTCTCTCTGTTTATCTTTCTCTGTTTGTTTCTCTTGCTCTTTCCCTACTACTGCCTGTTTGTCTGTTGGTTGTTTTCTCCATGCACCTGTGCATTTGTGAATAAATAAATCTGTTCGCTTGTGAATCAAAAGTATGTTCACTTATTGCTTTCATGTTCAGAGCGTGGACAGTTCAAGCACGTCGCTGCAGTCGGCAAATGAGCGTTCAGGCGTTTTGTGTGGAGGTGTGTCGCCTTGTGGCCGCCGTTGCCCAAGTCATGCAGCATCCTGGTTCTCAAAGCGAAGAGCTCTATCCCCCTAACCTGAGGACAGAGTGGACAGAGTTCTTTGCTGAGGGGATCTATGCCTTCCTCTTCCCTCTCTTTATCAGACTTGTTGGTGAGTGAGACACATTTGTTGAACATTTGAAAGTATTTTTGTCCGAAGTGGGTTAATTTCTTTGTGTTCAGTGTTGTTTTCAGAAATTGTCCTTTTTACATGAACTTTTAGGGTTTTTGTTTTGCAGAAATGTAAACAAAGCTAAGTTGTATAGATGGAAGTAAATTTGTAGTCACACACAACACATCTTCGTCTCTCTTTTTTCTTTCTTTGTTTTTAAGTTTTTTTCAGCTGGAGGGATTAATGAATTCAGAAAATTCAAAATACACCACTTACGAAAATCACCAGGTACCCATGAGAATGTACATCCATATCTGTCAACAGTTTTCCATTGTTTTGTTACATGTCTCCTAAGAACTGGGCCAACCTGGAGTGTAGGAGCCCTGCGTAAGAACTCGCTCATCTTCAGACATGTTTTCTCATGCCTTCTTTTCATTATGAGACATCTTAAATATTTTTCGATGTGAAACAAACAGATGAATTGGCATATTTGAAATTATGTGACCATAACATCTGATGGACAGAGAAGTTATCTCAAGGGGTTTTTGAAAAAGATGCCCCTCAACTCTTGGATTACCAAAAGAACTGTCCCTGTACCCAGAGACAACAATGGGAATTTGATAAAGCAAACTGTTTCATGAAGTTCTTTTGTACACAATGAAACAAACATAATAAACAATCAAAATCTGTCTCGTTATGACTCCCTCCTTTTTTTCCTCTTTGATTAAAAGAAAGTTTTACATTGTTTTAGAGTGTCTTCTCACTGTACTTCTGATTTGATCTTTTAACAACTTTTCTTTTTAACCTAACATTTAATTTTATAGAGTACTAAATGCTGTCATGAAATGAGATAGAAGTTAGAACACAAAGAAGAAAAGAAACAAAAAAGCCATTTCTCTCAAAGTTCAAGTCCAGATCATCCTAAATTTTGTACAAATCCAGTACAGAGCTAGTTAGTAGTGCCTCTGTGTGTGTGTGTGTGTGTGTGTGTGTGTGTGTGTGTTGCTGATGTTTATAATGTGACCATTGTGGTCACTCTCCGTCAGTCAGAAAATCCAGATTCAATCAGTAGGACAATACATATTCCCCACTTCTTAGTCATCTCAAAGGCTGCCACTGAAATTGGAAGTGAGTGCAACCATATCAGTATAGTTTGCATTGCATTCTGAGCCATCACTATTGATTCTCTGGCTCCTGGGCCACTACGTTGTCCATGCTAAGTGGATTTATCATTGTCACACATTGTTACACTTACTATGAGCTAACAAAACCTATTTTTTGCTCAAATGTTTTTTTGGTCAGATTGAAGCACTTTACCACTGGCTGTTACTTTTGCATGTCGGCTACCTTGAAAATCTGCAAATTAATTTTTCAAACCTTCCCAAATAATGATTTAGGAGATATAGTGTCACCTTCGACGAGTGGTTTGGGTGAATGGGTAACTAGGACTGGAGGTCGTGGTGGATAAAAAGACCAGTGAGGTTAAAGATTCCCTTGAGTACTGACGCTGATGATCATTTTTGAAAAGTTGCTTTGTAGCCATTTGTCTCTACTCAGATATTTGAACAGACTTAAAATTATGTACGAGGATC
>JADBJO010008526.1:0-5000 GCA_016801955.1 Conus betulinus
CAACACACACACACACGGCCATTAATAGCATCAAAAATCTACAAGAACTCTTCAAACCCCCCCCCCCCTCTCCCCCCTTTCTGTTTCCTATCACACCTCTCCTAACGTCGTTCTGACTGACGTTGGGGCATTGCGGACACGAAATAAGACGCCATTTCTATTCTGCCGAACAACGTCATAGAGAAATCGACGACCGTGACTGTGACGCGAAGCATCGTACGGAGGGAACTCTGCCCCAAAGCGTTTTTACCTGATCGAGGTAGTCGCGAGAGGACTCGCGAAGCCCAACAATTTCTTGTTGAGCGAGTCGTGAGACTCGGTGACACCCAAACGATTCTTGGTGATCGCAGGTTCGTGACAATCGTGAAAGCAACGCTCTTTTTTACTGATCGATAGCGTGTGAGGACTCCGTGACCACAACGCTTTCACTGTTGATCGACAGTCGTTGATGACACTCGGTGAAGCACCGCGTTCTTACCCTGACGAGTCGTGGAGACGCTCGTGGACCCAAAAGTTTTTTTGTTGGTCGAGTCGTGGAGACTCGGGAACCCCAACGCTTTCTTGTTGTTGATCGAGTCGTGAGAGCTCGTGACCCAACGCTTTCTTGTTTGTTGATCGAGTCGTGTACACTCGTGAAGCAACGCTTTCTTACTGATCGAGTCGTGAGACTCGTGGACCCAACGGCTTCTTGTTGGTCGAGTCGTGACACTCGTGACCCAACGCTTTCAAACGCGTTCGTGAGTTGATCGAGTCGTGGAGCGGGCACTCGTGACCCCAACGCTTCTAACTGATGACGAGTCGTGAGACTCGTGACCCCAAACCCTGTTGTCGATTCGTGACCCAACGCTTCTTACTAAATGATCGTGAGTACGGGCCCCTTGTGAGACTCGTGACACGTGACCAACGCTTTCTAAGGATGACGAGTCGTGAGACTCGTGACCCAACGCTTTCTAACTGATCGAGTCGACCAAACGCTTTCTCGTGATCGAGTCGCAGACTCCGCTTTATAAACTGAACTGACGAGTCGTGAGACTGGTGAAAACGGCCCGAACACACCTTTGACCCACGCATGCCACTGCAAAGGACGCCCGATGGCAGTAGCGACACACAACTGCTCGTTTCGTGAACTCGTGCGTGTCACGCACGTGGTGGACCCCGTTTGTTCACGCATCACATTACAAGCTGAAGAACCTCCAAGACCTAAGAGACTGTGCTGAGTCACACTGCACATGTTGACAGGGTCTGCCTCCTTCCAGACGACTAACCACCACCACCACCACCACCCTCCCCTCTCCGTAGTCAATTCCACCGGCAGTCACTGGTCCTCTGAACAGGCTGTCAATCAGAAGCACGACGGTTAGCCTAACCCTCTAAAAGGGGAGATCAAGCCCAACAAATTCACAGACCCACCGCTGGCTTTAAGACTGAAAGCATTCAATCTCAGCGTGGAAGACTCAACAGCAGTGTATGCTGAGAGAGGAAAGTGTTTCTTTTTTCCTGCGCTGAGATCCTGCGTCAAGCTTCACAGAGTGTCGTAGAAAGAAAAGTAAGCTGAATCTAGTTTTCTAAGTCCCGAGGCTATGTATTGTCTGTATTGGTGCTAACACGATACATTATGCCCACATTTGAAAAAAATCAGTCACGATGATTCATGAATAGTGTTCATGATCTAAATGCTTAACAGTAGGTGAACCTAATTCACATGGGCGCTAGATTAAGTGCATTCCAGTACTGAATTACATCATCTGTGTATCTGAAAACTTTAAAGAGTTATCATTCTTCAGTTTTCCCCCCTACAATTTCTGACTGTCTCACATCACTTTAAAATCCACTCAAAACCTGAGAGAAAAAACTAGAGTGGGCACAGAAAAGTGAAAGCGATACATGTATGTTAAATTAATTATGCCAAAGGCAAGTGTGAGGCATCATCAAGATGGACTCCCAGCCAGTCATCTACAAGTCAGGTTCTGTAACCTCTGCAGACCCCGGGATGCTATCGTCCACAACGACTGGCCCAGCACAGGACCAGCAACCCATGGATGCTACTATAAGGCCACGCGGCTAACCAGCAGGCCTACATTTCATGGTGATGTCAGCAAACAGGGAAGATCTGGGCATCTCTCCTCCCTCTGGGCAACACCAGACCAGTCTTGGTTCTCGTGTACCCATTAGACTCCAATCAAGATCAACAGAACGTTCCCTCTCCTCATGATGACATACAGTGGGGAAAAGGCCAGCCTGAATAAGACCTAGAGGTCGAAACCTGTCGTATTTTGTTTTGTGATTTTGCTCGTCCATGTTAACGGGCAGAGTTACTTTAAATTCCTTTTCAAATTTTGGTCACGCATCGCTTCATGTTGGAACCTTTTTCTAATTCTGTCTGTTACTCAGAGCGCGCAAGCACTCTCAAGTGCATAAGCCTGTGTTAAAATTACACTTAGCCATTCTTGAGTATTTCTTAGCAGTCCCAAGAAAAAAAGAAGTTTCAATGAGTAGTACTGGAAAGTTGCTTATCCCAACTCCAGTAAGAGAGAGGGTGGAGTTGGATTCTGATATTAAGAAAAGCTGCTCTATAATTTTCACAGAGAAAACGCTCCGAGTTCTTCCCCCTAGAGGATCACACCTTCCACCCCTACTCCCCACACTCGTAGAGCCTGCAATGGGAGGAAACTCTTCAGAGAGCTAGGCACCTCCTTCTCTGAAGACCTGTCCACTAGGAAGAAAGCTGAGAGATTTGCAAGGACAGCTTTATAGCAGAGGAGAGCAGGGTCTTTAGGATTAACTCCCCCTTCCCTCTTCCCCCATCCCTACCCCCCTCTAGATAAGATAAGCGTTTTCAGCGCTTGACCTAATCCCGTTACTCGCCCAAAATGTTTCGTTTGTAAATACAAAATACGAAAAGTACCTACCATCAGTTCAAATCTTTATCGTGTTTCTGAAAGCCAGACATGAAATAGAAAAGTATGCTGCTCGTCTTGACCTGCCCCACGGAAATCTTGTAGCGCAATGGCTTGCATACTTGCCTTTACATGAGTAAAACATCATCTGGTTTACAGCATACAAAAGCTATGGCAACGGCCAACTGGTTTTTGATTTTGTTTGTTTTATTTTGTCTTGTTTTTGTTTTTGTTTGTTGTTGTTACTTTTGTTTTTTTCTTTCCAAACTTCAGAGTCGTTTTCTTTCTTGTAAATCTTAAAAAACTTCTTTCATGTCTTTAGTAGTTATTATTTTCGCTCATAAATATTTGTAATCTAGTGTACAAAACAATTGTGATTAATTGTTAATGGTTTTATGTCGTATCATTTCAGTACTTTTAATCGAAAATGAATCTGTTTTTGTGTTTATCATCTCCATTTCATTTTGTTTAAGTTTGAAAATATAAAAGCATTATTGAAAAGAAAAGCGTTTCAGCCCTAAACTTAAGGGAACCTTAAACGTATCCAGACCCCCTTTTTGCTGTCAGGAGTACTTGTGACGCTGCCAGAGTTATATACTAGTATACAGTCCCCTGCCTCTAAAACAGGAAGACATTTTCACTCGATTTGTTAACATCGGTTGTCTTCAACAGACACACGCCCGTCTCCAGGGCGAGGCTGGAAGCAGAGACAGTAGCAACTGATTTCTAAGACACTGATTCCCGGGGAAAACAGTTTTGCGTCGATCCTCTTGAATTCTTCCGCCATCTTCTCTTTGAAAGAGAAGGGCTGCTCTCCCCTTGAGCATCGGCATCCGAAAAAAAAAACTTCAGGAATTACAAGGATTTAAAAATGATGGTGACGCTGGGAATGACAAAAATGACAACCCACCAACACCACCACCACATCATCCCAAACAACCAACCACCTCCGTTTCTCATCATCACCATCACATCATCATCATCACCATCACCACCACCACCAACAGCAGCAGCACCACCAATTACATCAACAGCAAATCAAATTAAAAAATAAAAAAAATGGTAACTATAATAACAACAACAACAAACGCATGTGGCACCACCTGTAACAACAGTCGCCACGAATGTCCGGCAGTCGTCCGCATTCTAAACAGAATCCAGATCAGTTCGGATGAAAGAAAAAAAAAGACACACTAAAACACATACACATGTGAAGACGGGTACTGACATTTAACAAGCACAAAAGAAAATCGAAGCAAAGCTGAAGAGAACGAAACCAACACACATGGGTCAGCAGGGAAATACAGACACGGGATTGGGGATTCAACTCATCATTTCCATCGGCTTGGGCAAGTTTGATTAAATGACATGTCTCACAATCGAACGGAAGAAATACACCGATGGTAGTTTTCATTCGGGAAGTCCAAAAAAAAGAGATAACTTAAAGGGTATTCATCCATTCAAAATGGGTAAAAAAAAGCTTAAGGAATAGAAATCATTACTTAAGCACGATCTCTGAGGAACACAAAGGGTATTTCCCATTCAAAATGAAAAAAAAAGCCTAAGGCATAGAAATCATTTCTTAAGCACGATCTCTGAGGAACAAAACGAGGAGAAAATTAACCCATGGAAACCATTTCTACAGCATGATCAGCCCCGAACCAAATTTTCCGGCACACTGTAAGGTCAGGGGGGGGGGGGGGGGGGGGGGGGGGGGGGGGGGGGGGGGGGGGGGGGGGGGGGGGGGGGGGGGGGGGGGACACAACGGAAAAAAAATCAAAAAGAGTGCGTTGTCATTTGTCGTTTGATGTATATGATCCTGCACGTGGTGTCTCTCGCCACCTTTTCTGTTTCCTTTGGGTTTTACAGTTCGTGTATTCTGAACTTTTGAGTGTTGAAGTCGGATTTGAGTTTCAGTGGGAAGAGGTCCGCGATGCGTCTGGATTTCTGGTTAGAAATAACGTTGGGTTTGATTCTGAGCTGGAATGGATGAATGAATGAACGACTGAGGGTTTATCATCCTTATGGGATGCATGTTAAACGTCCACACAGAGTCTGATCCTCAAAAGTGGCCACATACAAACTCCCAATCCTACCCTCTAT
>JADBJO010008526.1:15000-27500 GCA_016801955.1 Conus betulinus
GTTGGCGGCACTGAAAGGGAAGCTGAAGGTGAACAGGGGGTCATTCTCCAAGGCCGATCAGCAGGCTCCCCGCACGGCAGCACGTGCGTGTTTGTTGTCTTTGTTGTGTGTTGATGATGTGGTTGTTGTTTTGTGTTTTGTTTTGGGTTGCGTGGAGTGGACAGAGAAGAGTTTCTTATTCTTATTCTTCTTCCTATTTTTTTTTTTTTTTTTTTAACAAATCTTCGAGGACATGTTTATGGGATATAGTCAGTAGAGTGTTGAGAGAATGCAGCTGAGTTTGGTGGAACGACACACACACACATACACGCGCATGCACGCGGATGGACACAGACAGACAGAGAGATAGACGGACAGATAGAGAGACAGACAGACAGACAGAAAGACAGACAGACAGACAGGTAGGTAGGTAGGTAGATAGGTAGGTAGGTAGGCTCAAGTACATGGATATAGACAGACAGATACATACATGGATACCAAAATAAAAACAGGAGCAAAAGAAAAGCAAAAACAACAATAAAAAAAATAACCTTAGTAAAAGTACGAGGCAGAGAAAAACATCTAACCAACCACAACCAAACAAGAAACCATATAGACTGACCACAATAACAACAATGAGAACAACCATGATGCCGACTTTCATCACAAAGTCTCTGTCTCTGTTTCTCTCTCTCTCTTAAACAGATTTCAACCGTAACACGACTGCTCCTGTTTCAAGGTTCTTTGTTCTTTTGGAAAAGAGATGGAAGAAGAAGAAGAAGAAGAAGAAGAGAGGAGGAGGAGGAGGAGGAGGAGGAGGAGGAGGAGGAGGAGGAGGAGGAGAAGAAGAAGAGGAACAAGAAGAAGAAGAGGAAGGAGAAGGAGAAGAAGAAGAAGAAGAAGAAGAAGAAGAGGAAGAAGAGAGAGAGGAGAAGAAGAAGAAGGAGAAGGAAGAGAGGAGGAGGAGGAGGAGGAGGAGGAGGAGGAGGAGAGGAAGTGGAAGGTGGTGGAGGAGGAGGAGGGGAGGGAGGAGGAGGAGGAGGAGGAGGAGGAGGAGGAGAGGAGGAGGAAGAAGAAAGAAAGAAAAGAAGAAAGAAAGAAAGAAAGAAACCATGGAATCACGAACTTGCGACTTAAGACTCATTCCATGCAGGATCTCACTGCATTGTTGAAAATCTGACTGGAAACGGCAATATGCATCAGACACATTGCACTGTTGTTGGTGGGTCAGGCACCGTTTGTTGTTTTGAGAACGGCACAATACTAATGCTGATTAGAATAAGTTAAAAACACAATCGTACATACTACACAGAGAGAGAGAGAGAGAGACTGAGAGAGAGAGAGAGAGAGAGAGAGAGAGAGCGAGACAGAGACAGAGAGAGAGAGAGAGAAAGAGAGAGAGAGAGACAGACAGACAGACAGACAGAGATAGAGAAAAGAGACAGAATTAAATAAGTCAAAAAAATAAATGCACACACTAGAGCGAGGAGAGAGAGAGAGAGAGAGAGAGAGAGAGCGAGAGAGAGAGAGAGAATAAGGATGATGACTATATGATGATTATGTACTCGAAAACCACTGTTTTCTTCTCCGATCGAATCTGAACATTCAGATACAACGATATCGGGAATTAATGACAGCAAATACCTTCAATGAAAAAGAACAGAAAGAAACACAAACATCAATAGCATTTTTCAAACATGAATCAGCAAACTGGCTGGCTGAAAATGAATATTATATCAAACCAAGATGAAGAACAGCAGCAGCACCAAACAACAATAAAAAAATGAAAAAACACACACAAGACAAAACAAAGGCAAACAAAACAAAAAAACAAAAACACACAAAACAAAGCAACTTCGATATGGTAAACGGAGCAATGATCACATTTGAGCAAAGACACTTTCCGACTCCGGGTTATTCATGTTTCTGTGTGTTCTGACTCAGAGATGACAACTCAGAGGAAAACCAACATCAACCACAACTACCAGTTAGTCTGTGCTGATGAAGACCAGCAGGAGCTGGTCGAAAAATTTCCCTCGGGTAAATTTCACTAGGCTCGAAGTCAGAACACACAGAAACAGAAATGATCACAGCCGTTCTTTTACAAGGATGAATGCAATAAGTTAACCCCCACATGTTCAGTGGCTGCCTATCCACAAGTTTTCAAGAAGTTGTTATTGTGTTCATTTCTGTCTGATTTTGTGTGCGTGCAAGTTCAAAATGCTTCTGTGCGTTGCGTTTGCGTGTTATATTTTTGCCTCCTTAGTCTGTGATTATGGCAAAAAAAAAAAAAAAAAGAAAAGAAAAAAGAGATAAATGATGGACGAATAAAATAATACTCCATGAAACAAGAAATGAATGGATAAAAAAAAAAAAAAAGTCAATACGCATATCAGTTAAAACTTCTCTCTCTCTCTCTCTCTCTCTCTCTCTCTCTCTCACACACACACACACACACACACACACACACACACACACACACACACACACACACACACACACACACGGACACACACTCAAAACACACGACACAACACTGCACTACACACACACACACACACACACACACACACACACACACGCACGCACGCACACACACACACACACACACACACACACACACTCACACACACACACACACACACACTCTCACTAGAAATTGCGGGTCTTCATGTCCTCGTTGTTCTGCGGCGAAGGGGGACAAATGTTGACTTGCGGTGGTCCCCCTTTCCCTGGCGCTCCCAGAGCGAACTGGTCCACCATTTCTTTCTCGAACTCCTGCTGTCTCTGGCCAAAACAGAACCTGAATGATAGCGCTGAAGCAGCTAATGCCAACCCTGACGTTACTACAGAGTCAGCTGGCAGGCAGAGAACCATCCTAACGGCTTTTTTAACATCCAGAGTAAAAAAAACCAGTCTAAAGCTAATTGACATCTGGTCAATGAAATAACAATGATGACGACAATAAAAAATGATGAAATGCTTAATAAATAATGACAGTAATTGTGACCAATAACAATAAAAATAACGATGATGATGAATAAAAGATGATGATAATGCTTAATAATGATAATGACAGTAATTGTGACACCAATAACAATAAATAACGATGATGGTGATGATGATGACGATGATGATGATGATGATGATGATGATGATGATGATGATGACACGACAATGATAATAATAACATTAACAACCCTCCTCCTCCTCCTCCTCATCGTATGGATTTAGAAGCACATTCGCCCTTACTACTATTGGTACTGCTACTACTACTATTCATCATCATTGCATGGATTAAGAATCATATACCTCTTGACAATCACCTCCACTACCACTACCACTACTACTACTCATCATCATCATCAGATCAAGAATGACACGCCCCTAAACCCGCTTTCTGACAACCTCGTCTGGATCCATTCACCAAGTCCAGGCCAGGATTTCCTTTCTTCTAATCCCTTTTGGCGGACATGTTCCAACTATCAGACGTGATTACTGATCGTTACTGATAGGTGGTAAAGATCGCGCTGGACCTTGGCAAGACTGACTGAAATGGCAAACTCTACGCTGGATTTGATTTTTGCAACATTGTCGTTAGGGTAGCGTTTCGGGGTTACAAGTAGCAGCAACAAAGTTTGATCAGTTGAAAATCGCCAAGGCTCTGTGAAAAAAAAAAAAAGAAACAAACTTGAAAGGGAAAAAGATTGTTTCATCCTGGAATTGGGGGTCAGTAAATGAGTTCAATGCCATATGTCAGCAAAAAAAAAAAAAAAAAAAAAAAAAAAAAAAAAATTGCAGAATGATGCATGGCTTGTGGACTCCTGGTGTTTTCTGCGCCGTTTAGTTGGGCACAGGGATTCTGGGGTGAAAAAGTCCAGCAGACGACAGGGAAATGATGGGTCATGTGGATCGTGCTTGCATAGAAAGAGAGAAGAACACGAGAGCTACCTCGATCCAGTGGACGAAAGGCCTAGGAGCAGGCGATATGAATTGATCTGTCTTGGGGAAGGATTACGATGGTTCCTAAATGCCGCTAGTGAAGAGTTTGGCATTCATGTTTCCTGAATTCATGTTCTCATTTTCTTCTTTTCTCCCCCCCCCCCCCCCCCCCCCCCCCCCCCCCCCCCCCCCCCCCCCCCCCCCCCCCCCTTTTTTTTTCTTCTTTCCTTTAAATCTTTGCCAAGTCATTCACATAATGGCGGAAGAATTGTAAGCCTGCACTTTTATTCTCCCCCACTACTAAACCGTTCAGCACTATATATATATATATATATATATATAATATATATATATATATATATATATATATATATATATCAAGAATACTACTAAAACGCCTAATAAAATTCTTAAAGTGCTCAACCCCTTGGGGAGCAACATCTGTTAAAAATAGTATGGTAAAAGGGAGTTTTAAAATCTCCCTTTTACCATACTATTTTTAACAAAATATATATATATATATATATATATATATATATATATGTGTGTGTGTGTGTGTGTGTGTGTGTGTGTGTGTGTGTGTAGAGAGAGAGAAAATTCTGGGGCTAAACAGTACCTGTAGACTCGGACCTTACAGCAAAGGCGTAGATAATGTCCTCCATATGCCAGATATGACTTTGGAATGTTGTTAAAGGCATAGTAATAGTGTGGAGGATCGTATTCTATGAATATAATATGATTTTGGAATATTGCTATAAAATGCACAATGATATTGTAGTTGTTTGAAATCAACATAAAAGATAAGATTTTGCACTCTGTAAAAAAGGTTACGGAGGGAACAGAGATGACTGTAGTCTAGGAATCTGAGAGTATCATGACACATGGTAAGATGTTTATTAGTTAATAGTAATCAACATGACTAACAGTATTTGCATAGTAAAGTTTTCGTGATGCTGTAGTCCTGTATGTAGCAGCAAATTAAAACGATCGCATTTCATGCGCCTATTGGGGTTTTGTGGCATTGATGTGTACAAACGACAGCCTTCACAAGCAGAGGAGAGTTTGGTTTAGCAGGGGTTCGTTTTCGTGCATGAGTAAAAGGGGTTCGTCCCATTTGACCCGTGACTGGACACCACCTCTGGTCTGATCCAGAGGTGAGGGAAGAGACGGTGTCACATCTAGATCCGGAAGGGTCTATACAGAAGATAGCACTGTCACAAAACCCAACACCCTTCCGTATCCTGCTCGTTTGGCTACGTCAGGTCGGCAGTTCCATTACGCGTGACGTATCAAGAAGTCGTTTTCGTCCAATAATCACTGGCCTGTTTTTTTTTTTTTTTTATTTTCTAAATTGTGTACTGAAGAAACGTTGCTTTGAACTACGTTTGTGCAGTTACATATTATATGTCGCCTTGTTTTTAGTCACAGGGCAGTCCGTTTTCGTTCCGCAGGGAACGGTCAATATTCAATTTTCGTATTGTGTATCAAAGACGCGTTGCTTGGAACCCCGAATTGTTTATCGCTTTGTTTTCGGTAGCAGGGCAGTCTGTTGGTCATTTAAGCGTATATCGCTTTGTTTTCGGTAAAAGGGCAGTCCGTTTCAAATTTGATGGGGAACGTTAACATTCAATTTTGTATCGTGTAAGAAAGAAACGTTACTTTGATTTTTTTTTTTTTTCGTATGGTGTTTCCACGCATATTTCCCCTTGTTTTTGGTAACAAGACAGCCCGTTTTAGTTTGTATGCGAACATTAACATTTAGACGAAAGCAGATGTTAAAAAACAGAAAGGGTCACCTCTGCCTCCTCCTCCTCCTGCTCCTCCTCGGCAGCGGTCAGCTCCTGGGCGTTGGCCAGGTTGTCCACGGCGATGGCCAGAAACACGTTCAGCAGAGTGTCTGGCCACTGGTCAAGGAAGCGGCGTGACCAGGGAGATGACGATGATGATGGGTGATGGTGGTGGTGATGATGATGATGATGATGATGATGATGATGATGTTGATGATGATGATGGCACGACGACGATGATGATGACCACGATAACGATAATGACGATGGAGATAACGACGACGACGGCGATGATGATGACGATGACGATGACAACGATGATGATGATGATGATGATGATGATGATGGTGACGACGACGACGACAACGATGAAGATGATGAAGATGATGATGATGATGATGATGATGACGACTACGACGACGACGACGACGACGATGATGATGTTGATGATGATGATGATGATGATGATGATGATGATGACGCTCGAATTCGGCGCAAGGTGGGCGTTGATAAGCGATTGCTTATTCTTCGTTTCTTTTTGTCCTGAATGTGGTTTATTTTGCCTGAAAAAGACCTAAGAGGCCGAAATGCGGCGTGTTCTGTCTTGCAATTTGCTTGTCCTTGCTATCACCGGAATTACCTGAAATTACTTTACAAAAAGATGGACGTATTGTTGATGGTCTTCTACGTCTTTCGAGGCAGTGGTGGTGTGAATGATGGGACCAGTAATTATGCTGTCGAGAATGTCGCTGCTTCTGCTGCTGCTGCTGCTTGTCTGCTGCTCCTAATGGTGCTGCTGCTGCTGCTGCAGCTGATGATGATACTACTGGTGATACTGATTATGTTATTCCGTGTCTTGTCAAAGCAGTGGTGGTGGATATGACGGGGAACACCACCACTACTGCTGGAGACGATAATGATGATGATGATGATGATGATGATGATGATGATGATGTTGATGATGATGATGATGTTGATGGCTGTTTCTTGTGTGGGTCTTGGATAGGATGGTAGTGAGCACGAGAATTATAATAGTATACTTACTGAAGTAACTCTAAAAAACAATTAAAAAAATCGAAAATATATATGCTCATACGTGCAAGCAGAGAGAGAGAGAGAGAGAGAGAGAGAGAGAGAGAGAGAGTATATTTCCACTGTTCTTTACAGTTCCCCTTCAAACCATTTCGATGCAAACCCTCAGGACAACGAAAATGAAGAACGAGCAATCACTGATCTTCTCATATTCTTTTAAGATTTGTTCCAGTGTCCACCTGCTGTCATCTCACGTTGTAATGAACTCAGATGTCCCAGTTTACTGACCTTCCTGATACATCTTAGACACAGTTTCCGATATCATTTTGGTCACAACTTCATTACTTCAAAAAAAAATGTGTTCCTTCTTTTTCTTTTTGTGTGTGTTGTTAAACTGTTGACAGAGTTTTGATTGTCGTGAACAATATTCCATGGGATCATGTGTAAGCGACGGCTTCCTTTATATTTTTAATCCAACCCCTGTCCACCCAGATCTACAAATCCTTGAAGTGAAACCGAAGAATATCAAAAAGAGGAGTACTGCATCTACATAGTGGCGAACGATTAATGACGACAACAAACACAATGAACAGCTACGAATCGATGAAGACTCGGTGGTCTGGGTTTCAGAACAGAAGAAAACTGCCCGTTCACTGCCAGAAAATCTTACAAACAAAGGCTTTCCCAGAGCCGGGAAATCTAATGATTTGGGGGTAATAATTAAAAAAAATTCTAGCTCAGAAACTACAAATGATATAAAATAATATATATATGATTTTTGAAGGAAACTGAATGGAGATTTTGCATCTGGGCTTCTTTGTTTCAATTTAAAAAAATATTTAGGCATTTAGATTTGGATAGATTTTTTTTTTGCTGATCAAAAACATATGTATTACCACTACAGCTTCACATGCAAAAAAGAACACAAAGCTAAAAAGTTGAAAATAAAGTTTGTATTGTCACACTACACCTGTAAATGAAAGTAAAACAGTCTAGAAGTCTATCAAGACGCTCACACCTCATGCAGACAGGTCAGTCCACGACTACGCCCCCCTCCCCCCCACCACACACCCCCTTGCTGGACTTCAACCCTCTCTTTCACTCCTCCTCTTCCCCTACCTTTCCCTCTGCCCTGCGTCACGCCGCGAGCAGGCCGCGCTCCTCTCTTGCGCCGAGTATCACGTCACTGGCCACTGGCACAGTGCAGAGTACACACTAGGCTAGCTTGTTCGACGCTGGTAACCAGTCAGCTGAACACACTCTTGAGATCGCACAGCACGACTCAATAACTGACGAATATGGTAGGCAATTCCATCACTATCATCATCTCACCTTCATGCTCGTGTGAGTCGTTGAATAAAAGATTATTATCATTGTCAAAAATGATTAGCAGAGCCTGCTCAGCTGTGTAAGTACGATGATTTGGTCGCTACGCTCGTCGCAGGTTGCGCCGCCATCTTTGCAAGCGAGACAAAGCGCTGGCTGGTCATCCAGTCTGTGACGAGAATAAATGGTCTTCCCCCTCACGTGTGAACATTTGCATATCATTTTAATATTGCAGACATATAAGGCTTACTACGCACAGTCTATTTCAGTCCTTTGATTGGAATAGTAACGAATGAAAATTCAAGAAAAATGCATGACGTCAGTGGACGGCCCATTGGCACTGGGAGTACATTTTTACTGCGACGTCAGCTGACGGCTTAAAAGCACTCTACGGGTTAACTCGTTTGTCCACCGAGGATCTTCTGTCATTAGGTTGTCTCCCCTGTCTTGTCGGATTCGATCTTTTGCATGGAGAGCTACATCATGAGTGTCTTAGAACTAGTCTGGTCAAAAGCGTGGGGCGGGAGCGGGGGAGGGGAGGGGGGGGGGGGGACCCAGGGAGGGGAGGGGGAGGGCGGGTTGGTGGTACAAATGTGGTCAGTCCAAAGCCAGATCAGTTTTAGCCCCCACCCCCCCCCCCCGTCCTCTCAATAAGACGACAATCAAGGTGGAGTAGCTGCCAGCTCCCTCCCCCCTCCACCTCTCACCACCACCATCAACCCCCTTCCAACTACTCCCATACCTTCCTCCAGCCCTTTCACCTTCCACGAGGATGCCAGAAAATCTTTCAGGGTACAGTCTGTCTCTAAATTCAGACAGACAGAGACAGACAGACACACACAGACAGACAAAGAAAGACAGAGAGACAAGTTGGAGGAATGAGCGTGGTGGAGGGGGGCAGACAGACAGACAGAGAGAGACAGAGAGACAAGTTGGAGGAAAGAGTGTGGTGGGAGGGCCGAAGGGGGGGGGGGGGGGGGGGGCGGGGTCTGATTTGGGTGGGGATGCCAGCTCAGAGGATACAGTTGCCGAAGAGCACCAGCACGATGAAGTAGGAGCAGAAGATCATGCCCTGTTTGTGGATGCCCTCATGGGCCCGGATCCCGTTGTACATCACCTCGTTCCAGTCCTCCCCGTCAGAATCTGCACCCGGACAGAACCAGCTGGCATTTGAGCCTACATGTTGTGCCCACTGACCCACAACGTTTGTTTGTTTGTTTGTTTTCAAGAAACAGAGAAAGTTTTAAAACAACTGAAAAGACATAAACCAACAGACAAAGAAACATACAAACATACACCTTTTTTTTTCAAGAAACAGATAGCTTTGCACAAAATGAAAGCAACTAAACAAACAACAAAAAAACAGAACGAAACCAAAGAAAAAAAGAAAGAAAGCAACAACAACAATAACAAAAGCAACTGGATTTATGCATTCAAGCAATTAGGTAAATATGATGACGGTTAAGAAACCACGGAATACTATTCGTTTCAGTTTGGAACAGAACTGACGACCTTTCCATGGCTTTCGCTTGCAGCATTCCAGTTGGATGATACACCAAACAAACCTGGGCGAAACGCCAGTTACAGTAGAATACAGCAGCAGCACAGCAGCAGCAGCAGCAACAACAAAAAAACAACAGCAACAACAACAACAATGACAACAACAACAGCAACAATGATGGTCATCGTCATCATCATCATCATCATCATCATCATCAGGATTGACTGAATGCGGAAATACGGATCGACTGAATTATCGACATGGACTAGACTAACACACGTCCAGCCTGGCAGACTGACTAACTTATTGACTGATGGAGTGACCAGACTGATTGAGTGGTTGATACAATGGCCCGAGGAAATGACTAACGGATTGACTGACTGACTGACTGATGGAGGGACCAGATTGACTGAGTGGTTGACAGACTGAAAGAGGAGATGACTGACGGATTGACTGAGTTATCGATGCAGCTGAGATGACTAACGGATTGACTGACTTATCGATGCAGCTGAGATGACTGCGGATTGACTGACTTGTCGACGTACCTGAAAGACGGTGAGCAGAGCGATGGGGAAGGTGTCAAAGTGGCTGGAGGGTCGTCCTTCCTCAAAGTTCATCCTGGGGAAAAAAGGTGTATGGAAATGACAACTCATTAGGCAGAGCAACCGTTCGTTGGCTTTTTTTTACGTTCTCTGGAGCTTCGTTGACAACGACCTTCACCTCCTTAAAATACGTCATATCCTTTTGTCTTAACTTGCCAATCAAATGAAATAACGAATTACAAGATAATAATAAGCAGGCCTACGACCCTAAACAAAAAGCTTGTTAGTATTATTGTCATGGTTGTGATTACTGTTCTTCTCTGTATTGCCATGGCATAAACATTGTCGACAGTGTCATCATTGTCGTCGCTGTTGTTTTTGTCGTCATCCTCTCCATCACCATCATCAACACCACTACAACAACTACTACAACACTGCTGCCACTATCGCCCTTGCCACCGTCATCAACATCCTTATTGTTTCAATCATTGCCATCCTCATGTCAACACCATTATTTATTAGTTTTAGTATTAGTAATTATTGGTCGTTTTCGTATCTTTCAAACAGTCTTCAAAGCCTTGTTCCGTGTTCCTGAATCAAAATCTTCACGATCACATTTGAGAAGTGCTTAAAGCTTGACGTAAGTGTGTCTGTGAACTTAAAATCTTATGGATCTTTGTCATGATCTTTAACGCTCTCTGAATCCTCAACTCGTTTGAATGCTGCACAATCTATTTCACTCTCTCATTACAAGTCTGTGAATTGTCTGCATTCAAAACAATGTTCGTTTCAATCACATTCTTTCGTCTTTGAACGGTTTTTTTTTTTTTTGCATTCGAAACATGACTTATTTCAACCACATTCTTCGGATCTTCGAATACTTCGAAATACGAAGTGATAACGTCAAACTCGCGTGACGTGGCCTTAGAATCTTTGACGTCATACTCACTTTCCTCCGAAGAGCTGCATGCCAAGCAGAGCGAAGATGAGGATGAAGAGGAAAAGGAGGAAGAGAAGACTGAGGATGGACCGCATACTGCTCAGTAAAGAAATCACCAGTTCCGAAGATTGGACCAGTACCTGTGGTACGCAAAAGCAAAAATGGAACAGTGATTCACCTGTAGTACACATAGCAGAATGGTTTTTCTTGTGGAATCCCATGGTGGTGCATATGGTAAACTGACATGATCTCTCTCTCTCCCTTCCTCCCTCCCTCTGAATGAATTGATCGGTCTTCAGGAAGGATGACGATAGTTCCTATATGCTGCCATTGAAGGGTTTAGCACATTTATAATGTATATCCCGATTTCATGTTCTCATCTTCCCCCCCCCCCCCCCCCCCCCTTTTTTTTTTTTTTTTTTTTTACATTTAAGTCTCTGCCAAGTCATTAATGTAATGAGGGAAGAGTTGTTAGCCTGAATTTGTTTTCCCCACAACTAAATTGTACAATTTTTTGTGTGTGTGTGTGTGTGTGTGCGTGTGCGTGTGCGAACAATTAAGTACTGGGGGAAAACAAGTGCAGGTTAACAATTCTTCCATCATTATAGTAATGACTTGGCAAAGATTTGAAATTGAGAGGGAAAAAAATTTGAAGATGAAGTAAAATGGGAAAATGTATATCATAAATATGAAAACCCTTCACTAGCTGCATGAGGAAACTATCACAATCCCTCCTGAAGGCAGCAGATCTCTCTCTCTCTCTCTCTCTCTCTCTCTCTCTCTCTCTCTCTCTCTCTATATATATATATATTTACACACACACACACACACACACACACACACACACACACACACACACACACGATAGAATGTTTATGGTGGTTTATGCAAGGTACACGTGTTCCGAGTATGTATTGCTCTGGCATGTTGCGGTATTAAGTCATGTTTACAATCACTGATCCGGTGACTTTAATCGTCGGACTGGCAGCTAGCAACATGTAGACATCACCAGCTCCGCGAATAAATCAAAACGCAACATAAAAAAAATGTCCTTTATCAAATTTGACGTTTTGAATGCAAACAACTTGGTTATAATCATCAGCCATTTTTTTGTGGCCATTGACAAACTTTCAAGCAGAACATGGAACTGCAAATACTTATTGATCGTTAACATAAATTCTGTTTTTTCCTTAGAAAGATCCGTTTGAAGGGGGTGAGAGAGATGTAATGTTCTGGCATGCTGCGGTATTAAACCTTTTACCGTGCTTCCTGGGTCTTCCATGACCCAGTGACTCAATACAAACAGCCCATCTTATCAACGGATAACGCTATGCTCACCAAATCCTAGGAGTTTGTCAACGATCTTAACAGCCGTTGGTCGCAGAAATTTCATTTCACGTAAGGGCACAATCAACTGTCAGCGTAATCAGTCGCGGTTCTCCCAGGCCCTT
>JADBJO010008526.1:35000-45000 GCA_016801955.1 Conus betulinus
ACACACACACACACACACACACACACACACACACACACACACACACACACACACACACACACAGAGCATTTCTTCGTACCCATTGTAAAGTACTCCCTGTTCTATAAGAATTGGGAGTACAAAAACTAGCACTATGACGATCTAATAAAAAAAAAACCTGGCTCTTTTGCTGTATACAGAACAATAAATCTGGAACCAACCAATGGAGGAATGAACGAATGAAGATCGACACTGTTTCGACAAACCAAATGACTCCTGGAATAATAAACAAATGGACTGAAAAACAAATGAATGAAGACTGACACTTTTATGACAGTTTTAATGACACATGGAATGAACGAATGGAGGAATGAACGAATGAAGATTTACATTTTGTTTAGACACACCAAATAACAGTACAGCTGATTGAGAATCAAAATGTCAGCTGTGTTGAGAAACACTAACACTATCCCGGTCGAGTTAAACTGTTTGAGAATGGATTCCAAGGGAAGGAACTCTACCTGAAGCGTTTCTCCGCTCTCCAGAAAGCCGCGCAGCGCCCTGAAGTCTTTCTGTTCCTCAAGTTCTGATTGAGCCCCCCACCTGTCGATACAATGATAATAATGATAATAGTAACAAAAATAATAATAATAATAATGATGATGCTGATAATAATAATAATCATAATGATAATATGATGATATCAACTGAAACCACCACCACCACCATCGCAACCACAACAATACAATAATGATAATAATCGTTGTGGTAATGATATGTGATCATATTAATTAAAATAATGCTGATGATAATGATAACAATAATTGTCATAACCATCGTCGCCTTCATCATAATAATCATCTTGACAGCAAGAACAACAATACAACAACAATAATGATAATGATACTACTACTACTTCTAACAATAATAACAATTATCATGATGATGATGATGATAATCATAAAATATATAATGATAAAATGTAGTAATAAACGTTATCGTCGTTGTCATCTTCATCATAATAATCATCCTATCATCATCATCATCATCTTCACCGAGCTAATCCGTTTCTTTCTTTCTGACTACCAACGAAACTACCAACGAAATGATTCGCATCACATCAACAGACCTCAAAAGGGGATTTAATTAACGAAATGATCACATCAACAGGCCTCAAAAGGATTGTCATTAATTAAGCCGAGGTCAAACACGCACAAGTGCATGGGGAGTGGTGCGCGCGGCAAAATCAAACAGAATAAAGCTAATTTCAAAAGGAATTTAAAGTGAGTCCGCCAGACAACAGGGACAAACAAATTACAAGACAGATCACGGCGCGTTTCGACCTCCCGAGCCTTCTCCAGACAAGATGGACAACATTCACGACAACGACAACGACAACGAGCAATTACTCACCTTCTCAAATACCGCGCAAGATGAACGTTGAATGTTTTTCGTTTACCATTGTCCAGAATGTTGTTTATCTCGCCTGAAGAAGACCTGAGAGGTTGAAACGCGTGGTGCTTTGTCTTGTCATTCGTCTGTCCCTGTTATCTGGCGGATTTACTTTAAATTCCTTAAAAAAAATTCTTTCGATTTCCGCCTGCAGCGACCTCAAACTGAAGCGAACTCGGAATGAAGCCAACCAGGCACAACTAGGAACTACAGTGATAGCAATGAGCTGCCTAACTTACAGAGCCTTGTGATCTGGTCAGGCGCCTTTCCGTTCTGTTAGCCTGTTGTCAGCCCTCATGTTCATCTGGCTTTCTGTCTGGAGATTTGTACTGGTTATACATTTTATCTCATACAAAGCACTCTTTGCCGATCTCTGTTCGAAAGTCCCATCCTGTCAGAAAATTTTCACTGACGGTTCCCAAGTCTGAAGATGGAGCGGCCTGTGCAGCCTATTGCCCTGGTGCTCCTACTCAAATATTGTTAGAACATATTCCTTCAGATGCTTTCTTTTACTCTGCTGAACTTACAGCCCTGGTTCTGGCATTGAAGATAATCTCTCAATCTACACAGCAGGACTTTCTGATTTTGTCGGATTCGCTGTCGGCTTCGGACGCGATAGCTGACCGTAACCTCCAGCATCCCGAACTTTTACACTTTTTTGAACTTTTTACCATGTTGCAAGCGGATGGTCACAACATTGTTCTGGCTTGGGTTCCCGGTCACGTTGGCATCGGAGGGAATGAAATGGCTGATCGTTTGGCCAAGAATGCCACAACAGAGAAACTGTCAAACATATCTATCCCCTACACAGATCAAAAACCGAAAGTGAATGATTACGTCAGAGACCTCTGGCAGGAGGATTGGAATACACAGACGGATAACGAACTCTTTCAGTTCCGTCCAAACCTATAACAGTTCCTCTCATCCACCTCTGGTAGTCGCAAAGAAGAAAAGGTTCTATGCCGGCTGCTCACCGGCCATTCGTATTTTACCCATTCATACTTTTTAAAGAGTGAAAAAACTCCGGGGTGTATTTCATGTCATGTGCCACTCAAAATGAAACATTCTTTTAGAGTGTTGGGACTTGCATGATGTGAGACACAAACACTTTACAGCAGATCCCATGAAAACCTTGTTTAGAGATGTTAGGTTGATGCGATCTTTGAATTCTTGAAAGAGATTAACATTTTTCATCGGATCTGAGATTTTATAGTGGAAAGATTTTTTAACAAAATTTCGGATGGGTTTTTAGCAGATGTATTTTAAAGAGTTGTGTGGATGAATGAATTGTGCGTTGATTTTAACGTAGTGACAGCCTAACTTACAGAGCCTTGTGATTTGGTCAGGTACCTTTCCGTTCTGTTAGCCTGTTTTCAGCCCTCATGTTCATCTGGCATTCACGGATGTATTTTAAAGAGTTGTGTGGATGAATGAATTGTGCGTTGATTTTAACGTGGTGACAGCCCTGATATGGCCTTTGCGGTCGGCCGGGCTTTAAGCAAATTACCTTACCTTATCTTGTTACAATTGTTTAAGTTAAGTGATAGTATGCCCTAACAGGCTACCTTACCGTTATGCTGTGTATGCCTTGAATGCAATAGAAACGTTTTCTTCTGCTCTCTCTCTCTCTCTCTCTCTCTCTCACACACACACACACACACACACACACACACACACACACAGAGATCGTGAACATCGTTCGCAATCTCAGTGATGATGTTTTCGTTCTGAATTGCGCAAAGTGTTTTTATTCGCGATCGAATATGGTGAAATTCGCTAACCTCTGCGGTTCTAGGTTCGTACAGGAAACAAATTTCGATCATCAAGTTCTGGGTACAACTCTTCTGTGGTGGAAATCAGTTTTGTGTGAGGTTGATCTTAATTTTCCATTTTCAGTTCGTAAGAAGACATTTTCATTTGTTTAAGCCCCGTAATATTAACAGTCACAACGTGTGTTTGAAAAATAGTAAAAATTTCCGACAAAGAAATTGCTTAAATCGATTTTACAGCAAGTAAAAAAAAAAAAATGTCAAGTTCAGTACGCTTAACAAAAAACTCAGTGAGTGCCGGCGAGTTATATTGCGGGTTGCAGTTCTCTCCCTTGAGAGAACAACAAAATCGTTCAAATTTCAGTTGAGAATCGATGCTTAGTTCGGCGTAGCTCTGCACACAAGATCGAGCGTGGATCGTGGGTTTCGGTTTGAAACTATGGTCCGTCCTACTTGATTCGCTAACCCATGGCTTGGTCCACGGAGAACGGTGTGAACAGAATAATCTGATAGCTGGAGGAGGTTTTCGTTCGATATCAACGCACTGTGCATGACTTGGATTGATAATGCTGGTTCGTAAAAGTGTTAAGTGTCAAGAACAAAAAGAATATTTTGAAAGAAGAAAAAGAAGAAAAGAATGAGGAGGAGGAGGAGAAGGAGGAGGAGGAGAAGGAGTAGGAGAAGGAGGAGGAGGAGGAGAAGGAGGAAGATGACGACAACGAAGACAACGACAGACATGCAGGTGCCATACCTCTCTTACCTGAGGGTTTGTCAGGTAGAAGATCATCGTCGTTCTGCTCGTTATCGTTATCTGCTGTCTCTCCTCTCAGCTGTTTCATCTTCCTCGCCGCTGCTAACCTCCGCGCTGCACGTGTACAACAATCACGATACTAGCCTCCATCACCGGCTGCTGCTGAGAATGGCACCACAGCCAACAGATAATACTAACACTGCTATATTGCAGCGGCTGCTACTACTACTGCGATACTACTACTACTACTACTACCACCACCACCACCACCACCACCACCACAATCAACACTGCTACTGTTTGCTGCTGTCCCATCGACTACAAGTCCTGTTGCCGAGGCTGGTCCTGCTGTTACTACTGCTACTGCTGCTGTTAACTACTTTGCTATTGCTGCTGCTTCTTCTCCTGCGGCTATTGCTACAGCTATTACAAATGCTGCTAACTGATGCTGCTGCTTCTTTTGTTATTCCTCTCTGTCTCTTTTCTTTCACATCCCCCCCCCCCCCCCCCCCATTCCCCCCTTTCATTTACTTCCTTTCTTTATTTACTTCCTTTCTTTTTTTTTTCCCCCTTCCTTTCTTTCCCCCCTTCCTTTCTTTTGCCCCCCTTCCTTTCTTCCTGTCTTTTTTTCTCCCCCACCCCTTCCTTCCTTTTTTTCCCCCTTCCTTTCTTTTCCCCCCCTTCCTTTCTTTTCCTGTCTTCCTTTTTTCCCTCCCTTCCTGTCTTTTTTTTTCTTCCTGTTTTTTTCCCCCCTTCCTTTCTTTCCCTCCCTTCCTTTCTTTCCTTTCCTTTTTTCCCTCCCCTTCCCTTCCTTTCCCCTTCCCCCCCCCCCTTCCTTTTTTCCCCCCCTCCTTTCTTTCCCCCCCCCCCTCTTTTTCCTTCTCCCCCTCCTTTCCTATCCCCCCCCCCCTTCCTTTCTTTTTCCCCCTTCCTTTCCTTTTTTTTCCTCCTTCCTCCTTTCTTTCTTTCGTTCGTTCATCCACTTTCACCTTTGTTTTCTTTTTCTTGCTACCGTTTTCTTTCTTTTCTATCTTTAATTGCCTTGCTCGTTTTTTTTTTTCCTTCCTTCTTTCCTTTTTTACATTCACTTTCTCTCTCTTCTCTCTCCCTCTCTGTCCCATTTACTTTATACTTCCTTTGTTTATTGTACATTCTATTTCCCCTTCCTTCCTGTCTTTTCTTTTTTTTTTTTTTTTTTTCACTTTACCCTATTTTATTTTCTTCCTTGGCTTTGGCCCCCCCTTTCTTCCTTCCTTCCTTTCTCTCTTTCATTCCGTTTCCACTTCCCATTAGTTTTTTTCCTCCCCCTTTCCCCCCCCCCCCCCCCCCCCCCCCACCCTTTCATTCTTTTCTTTCGTTCACCCTCTTTCATCTTTCTTTTTATTCTCTTCTTTTCTTTGTTCGTTTGTTTGTTCCTTCCTTCCTTCCTTTCTTGTTATCCTCATTTTGTATGATTAACTTTTCCCTCCCTTCCATTCTTCCATCTTTTCCTCTTTTTTTTTTTTCATTTCTTTCTTTCCACTGTTTTCCTCCTTCCCCTTCCCCCTACTTTCCCCATCTCTCTTTTCTTTCTTTCTTTCCCTCACTATTTCATCTGTGTCTTTCTGTATCATTCGATCTTTCCTTTTTTTTGCCTCTCTTTTTGCTTGCACATGCATTTTGTTTGAACCTTTTCAAGTTATTTGCTTTGTTCTAAATTTGAGGAAAGATAAAAAAAAAACAAAAAAACACAAAAAGGTATCACACACACACACACACACACACACACACACACACACACACACACACACACACACACACACACACCGATATAAATATCGTAAATCGTTTCTTCGGTGCGCAAAACCCATGTTGATATTTTTTCAAGGTAGTTTGCTAGTTTTATCGCGACGTCTAAATCATTGATTTTGTTTGTTTGTTTGTTGAGAACCTGTAATGCATCAAATATGAGTCATTTAAGATTTTTCTGTGAGAAGTTGGGCGCTACTCTCTCTCTCTGTCTGTCTGTCTCTCTCTCTCTCTTTTGAGAAAAGCATGACGTCAAAGAATAGCGCCCCTGGGATTTTATTTTATTTCATTTCTCTCTTTCTTGCTCTCTCTCCCTGCTCTGCTCTGCTCTGCTCTGTGTGTGTGTGTGTGTGTGTGTGTGTGTGTGTGTGTGTGTGTGTGTGTGTGTGAGTGTGTGAGAGAGAGAGAGAGAGAGAGAGAGAGAGAGAGAGAGAGAGAGAGAGAGAGAGAGTGTGTGTGTGTGTGTGTGTGTGTGTGTGTGTGTGTGTGTGTGTTCCTGTGTGTGTGCGCGCTTATTTGCACTTCAAACAGCGATTTTTTCAGGACGCAGGTACGTTTGCCCTTGATTCCACAACCTCCTCCCTCTTCCTCTGCAACCACCATCCTCCCCCCCCCCCCCCCCACTTTCCTGTCACCCCAGATTCCCCCCTCCTCCCCTCTCCCTCTGCAACCTCCCCCTCCCCCCCCCTAATACACTTCCCCTGTCACCCCAGATTCCACCCTCCCCCCCCCCCTTCCTCTGCAACCATCCTCCATCCTCCCACTTCGCTGTCACCCCCCAACCCTTCTTTTATTTCCTTACTCAAAGTGTATGCTGTGCACGAGATTCTAATGAACTTTTCCTCTTTTTTTTTTTTCTCCTTTTTCATGAATAATATGGTTTTTTAAACCCCATTTCTATCTGTTTTATTCATTTATTCGTTTCTTTTTTTTTTTCTTTCTTTTTACTGTTCACTTAAGTCAGAAAAAAAAATCTTTCGAAATCGATTACCTTTTCTCGTTCATTCCTTTGTTTGTTTGTGTCATCATTTCTGTCTTCATTTATTATTTTTCGGTTTCTCTCTGTTCTTCTTTTTGTGTCCTCATTTAGGTCTTCATTTATCATTTTTTTTTTCGGTTTATCCCTGTCCTCTGTTTGTTTGTTTGTTTCTGTCACCATTTCTGTCTTCATTTATTATTTTTCGTTTCTCTCTCTCTCTCTCTCTCTCTCTCTCTGCCCAAGTTTTTTTTTATGATTACATTCCTTTTATCCTTCTTCTGTCTTTATACTTTCCGTCTTTCTTTTTTTTCGTATTTCCGTTCGTTCTTTCCATCTGTTCGTCTCGTATGTTTCTTTCTCTTTCCTAACATACCTTCCTTGTGTCCCTCCTTCTTTCTTTCCTTCCTTCAGTCTTTCTTTGGTTTATACCTTCTTTCAGTCCTTACTTTTTCTTTCTTTCTTTCATTCCTTTTTTTTTCCATCATCATCCGTTTCTTTCTTTCTTTCTCTCTTTTCTGTACTGGGAAGCTCACCTTCAATGATTTTCAGCTTCTCTTCGTCCGTCGTTCTCTCCTCATTCAAAATGACCTCTTCTGTAAAAGAGAAACACACACACACACACACACACACACACACACACACCACACACACACACACACACACGCACACACTTTAGGTTTTCTGACCTTTGACAGCTAAGCAGCTACACACACATATATCTATATAAACAAATAGCCATCATCAGATCCAACTATATATGTACAAACACAAGCGTATAAATTCAGGCAAGCAAGCAAGCAAGCAAGCAAGCAAGCAAGCAAGCAACGCACACACACACACACACACACACACACACACACACACACACACACACACACACACAGGATAATGAAGATGATGCTGCGGATTTCTGTTCTGGTCGGAGACTACATGACAAGGCTGTATTCTTTGCTTCCTTCCATAATATATCCCGGCGTTAACCAGGCCTAAGAAATAAGACACCTGCAGCGTTGGTCAGGAAATTTGAGCAACACTCTCAGAAACGCATCCATTAAGTGGATGAAACTCGACTGTGTGGTCCCAGTCTTCCCAACTGAGCCTGCAGCAAACTCAACTCTGGGTAGGAGCTGATCGGGGCAGAAAAATCCTACATGACTCTGATGGGAATCGAACCCACGACCTCCAAGCCGGAAGCCGCTGGACGCTAACTACTTCGCCACGGCGGCTGATAAGTGACAAATATTCATTATATCAAGAACCGAAAAGAGGACATCCCTTGGGAAACGACTTCCAAAAATATACGTTAGTAATTTAAGAACAAACATTTCTTTGATACCCATTCTCATAAACTCTACGTTCATAATTACATCAATGACCGATGACACGCCAACGTTATGCGACGGAGTCAGTGACACAAATCTAAAAAGGGTTCACCCTCTTCAGAAACGAGCACTGAAATTATTATTCTGACATTACGTTTTCTGACTTCTACACACGCTGCAACCAACTCAAGACATCAACCATCAGTCACAGGGTTTTCTTCAACAGGGCAATATGCATATACCAGGTTGGATATGGAGATGCTTCTAAGATGAGAAGAGCTATTTTTACGTTTTAAAACTAACATCGTTAGACAAAATCTTTGCTTACAGTCTACCAGACCGCGGATTAATCTTTAAATATCTTTGGTTTCATGCAAATATAGACATTTACGGAACAGGTAACTCGCAAACTTTGAGAGGCACAAAATTATTTGGAACACTTTAAATGGTTGATTATCAATGCAGTTCTGAGAGTCATATATGCATGTGTGCACGTTTCTCTGTGCACACAATCATGTGAGCAAACATACATGCAAGTGTGTGATTCAAGATGTTAGAAGGGAGGTTTGACGTCTGTATGAAAATTGCTTTGGACTCTGTATATGGAGTACATAAACTTATTCTCTTTTCTGAGAAATTCCTCCATATTTTCCGAATGCCTTTTTTGTCATTTTTTTTTCATCTTCTTAAACTTCGATTTTTCCTATTTTATTTCTAAAGCCAATGTACTGCTTAGTTTGCGTTCCATCGGAAAATACAATCTTAAGGGTTGACGAGCGCACGCAGGCGCGCTAAAACAAAGAACGAACACACACACACACACACACACACACACACACACACACACACACACACACACACAACTCCTCTCTCTCTCTCTCTCTCTCTCTTACTCCTCCCCTTCTCAGTCTCTCGCTTTCTCTCACACTTTGAGAAACAGTCACAGAACAGCCAGCCAGACTCCTCTCTCTCTCTCTCTCTCTCTCTCTCTCTCTCTCTCTCTCTCTCTCTCTCTGACGGCCCATACCTGCTTTGCATATCCACTCGAGGTACCCGTTCAGCTCTCTTTCTATCTGCTGCTGCCTTCGAAGCTTGAAAAATGCTCTACGGTTTTCTACACGTTCTCTCTCTTTGGCAAATTCTCTGCAAATCAGAAGTACTCGTGTCAACAACATGAATAGTTCTACCTAGCATCTCTGTCCGTCTGTCTGTCTGTCTGTCTTTGTGTCTCTCTTCCCCCTCCCCCCTCCCCCCCCCCCCCCCTCTCTCTCTCTCTTGGGGTCGCGTGACGTGAAGCGTAGCTAAAGAACGCCAACCCCCATCGTAAGAGCTGAGGTAAATCTGCTGATTTCATCGTCAACATGCCAGTTACTGGACTTCCCGCGACTGTGGAGAAGACCCTGAGTGCCCTGCTGACGGACAACACGGTGACCAGTAGGACAGTGGCGGGAGAAGCAGGCAGCACGGTGGCTGCCTTACGCCTCAAGCCTGCCCGCCCGCCACTGTCAACAAACATGGCGGACCCTGTCCTGAACCGCAACACACGGGCGCAACATTCGAGAAGAAAGCCAGCCACCCAGTCAGATTCGACGAGACCAGGAGACAGCCAAACAGCAGCAGCAGAAACGGGCAAGCAAAGAGCATGACTATGACACGGTACGCCCGCTGGATGCGCCGTTCTCACCCGAGACACAATGTGAAAAGTCAAATACACTGGAATACGTTTTGACCACACGGCCGAACCAGAAGGACAGAGAAGCAAGACGAAGGCGAAGCGCCGTCTGATGTGTTTCAAGTGCACGAAACAAGCGAAACTTCAGACATGACTGACTGTGACAGTGCCACCCATTCCGTACCTTGACACGGACGTCGAGCCGACGATAGAGAGTTCTGTTGGTGGTTTCAGTGCCAGTGTCGTTAAAAGTTCTGGCGCCACCCTCACAGACAGGTCCGTGCAAAG
>JADBJO010008526.1:62500-65000 GCA_016801955.1 Conus betulinus
AACAGTAGAAAGGGTTTAAACATCATTTCGCATACATTTTGCTAAAAATGAACAAGTTTGATAGCCTGAAAAAAGTAAATATGGTATGAACAGCAAATACGTAGAAGGGAAAAACAAGAGTAGGCAAAATATTCTTCATTATCACGCCATTGACCTAAAAAAAAACCCCGTAGTTTACAAGATGTTATTCCAGAGCCCTAAATGACGATCACATACGATGGTGGAACCTGGCCCTAGTGCCCACCCCTTTTCTCTTACAAAGGGTAAGCAAACTTCAAAGACCACCTCAGAGACAGCATGTCACTTTCCACAGATCGATCTGCGTTTAAGGGGAACAACTCTTCTTCACCTAGCGCTCGGTACAGAAATAAATTTTGCTCCAAAGTAGAAATCGGCAGGACCAGCTGACGACATCTCTATCGCTCTACAAAGAGTTCATCAGTCTTCCTACAGGATCCTGGTTACCTACTGGTGATGGGTGAGACTGACCCCCACCCTCCACCCCCCACCTTCCCTCGAAGAGGCCTTTAAGGACCAGGTTTCCCAGACTGTAGTCTGTGTAGTTCTTGGCGTTGCTGTTCCCAGCGGTGATGGGTCGGAGTCGGTGTTGTTGTTGTCGGTCGTCTTCTCTCTCTGTGGCAGCCTCCTTCAAAGCCCTTGTGCAGTTCCCAATCCGGATCAATAATATGGATCCACAAGATCCAGTTTTGGCCAAATCGTGCAGAACATCCTAACTGTTCGCAGCCCCCCCCCCCCCCCCCCCCCCCACTCCCCCTCCCCCACCCGGCTGGTGAGGCAGAGACAGGGGAATGAGTCTCAGTGGATCGACACAAGGCTGGACTCTGGGGAAGCTCTTTGCCTCTTGTACTGGCTTTGCTTTCTGCACCTCTTTCCTGCACAGTGACTGACAACTGACTGCACCGGATGACAGGAGGAGGGAGTCACACAGGAGCTTCATGGGCTGCGTCCTTAGGGTGGGATGAGGCTGGAGGAAGTTCTGGACTCTGAGGTCGTGGGTTGTCCTGAAAACGCACAGTGGTGTCAGGGTTTCCGCTAGGGCAGAGCACCCACTGAAGGCAGGTTGGAGCGACACATCACTCCCCCCGCGGACATTTGGGGCCCATGAGGCCACCGCCTCTGCAGCACCCTGAGCGCAGTCTCCACGCTAGTTGGAGGAGTTTGCTGGGGAGTTTCTGGCTTAGTTTACTCTTCCCGTGAACGGAAAGGTAGGTCACCTATAACTGAGTCCTCACCTTACCTACCCGGAGTCTTGAAGACCGTTGGGTCGTCACAGAAGACTTCAGCTTCCTCCACTCCTCTCGGTTCCCAGAGCGCTTAGGGAGTTGGTGAGTGTGAGGCCAGTCCATGCACTGATGTTGTCCTCCCATCTCTTTCTCTGTCTTCCTCCTTCTTCTGCCATCGCACTGTTCCATGTAGAATGGTTTTAGCAAGTCCTGTTGATCTTGATACATGACCATACCATCTCACTTTCCTTCTTTTCACTGTGGATAGCAGGTCTTCGTATGGTCCAGTGGCTTGCCGTATATTGGTCTGGATCTCCAAGTTGGTAACATGGTATATGTATGAGAGGTGCCAAGGATCTTGCGGAAGCATCTCATCTCTAATGCCTGAATCCCTTCCTCTCTCAAGTTCAGCTGTCAGAGTCCACGTCTCACAGGCACAGAGAAATATGGCACTGACCAGGGAGCACATCACTCTGATCTTGGAACTGACTGTGATGTTTCTGGCATTCCAGTAGGTGTTACTTTGCTGCTGCTAGTACTTTTGCAAACACAGATAGGAACTCCACGAAATCGACTAGAGCGTCCTGCTTATAAGAATAGTGTCTCTAAAAAGCTAATGTGGACATTCAGCGAACTGACATGAGAGAATTTGGATTAAAACGATAGACCTGAAAATTGTCGACAAATGACAAGAAGCGGGAATGTGAACGACACAACCTGCAGAGTAGAGCCCAGCAACTGGAGAAAAAAAAAACCTTCACAAGGACGACACCATTACTTTGAAGTCCTTAGTTCGAAACACCGTCCTTCACAATCTTGAAGAGCTCAAAGGTGGCCGCAAAACATGCACGATGAAAAGAAAAGAAGACCAAAAACGATAGAACGACCTGGTCCTAAATATTATGTATGTAACAAACACATCCCTGTGTATGAGTAAGCGGGAAAGACAGAAGAGGAAAGGGGAGCGGCGATGGACCAGAAGACGATAAGGAGTGCACTTTTTTTTTTTTTGCTGTCCCATCTTCTGTGCCATCTCAGTGGCATTGCACTCATTCCGACCCTCTGTCCACAGCCACAGCCCGATCCGACCCGCCTCAGCCCCGGCACCGGCAATCCCCAGGAAGCAGTCAATGTCAAGTCGCCAAGAGGCAACCCACAGGTGGAGACACTGCACTGCTGCCGAGTCACTTCGGTGGTGTTGGGGGTGCCTGTTCTGATCCAACATACGCAGGACACCACCTCCTAAGCCCCCTACG
>JADBJO010008527.1:0-5000 GCA_016801955.1 Conus betulinus
GCTGCATTCGGATTCGGAAAAGGTATTCAACGATGGATAGCATCTTTTTACGATAAAATAAAGTCTTACGTGATAGTGAATGGGAAAGTGTCTTCAAGTTTCATTCTTGGAAGAGGTTGCCGTCAAGGGGACCCTATATCCCCATATCTATTTGTTTTTTTGTGCGTAGAAATACTAGCGACCAAGATAAGGCAAGACCCCGATATCAAAGGCATAAAGATAGAAAACACAGAATTCAAAATAAATCAGTTTGCAGACGACACTACTTTACGTTAGAAGGAGATAAGAAATCATATGAAAAACTATTTAGAAACCTTTATGAATTTCAGCAAATATCTGGACTCAAATTGAACTATGAAAAAACGTTTAATGTTTGGTTAGGTACAGAGAAAAAATTCCACGAAAACATATTTACCCTACTATAAAATGGATGGAACCCCTCACAGTTCAAAATTCTAGGACTGGTTTACGAATAGTCTATCAGATATGACGGAAATTAATATGAAATACAAATTCGCAGAAGTCCAAACCTGTTCAAAATATGGTCAAAAAGAATAATAACACCATTAGGTAGAGTAGCTGTGCTCAAATCTTTAGTGCTATCAAAACTGGTGTACTTATGGATCCTCTTACCGAATCCTCCTGATTCCCAGATCGCTTTATTACAGAAAATGTGTTTCAAATTTGTTTGGAATAACAAAAACGATAAAATTAAAAGAAAATACTCAATACATAATATACATAAAGGAGGGATAGATATACCCGACCTGAAAATATATATCAGCTCCTTAAAAATCGCCTGGATACGGAAGGTGTACATGCACGACCACAAGTGGAAAATAATATTACATTCATTATGTCCCGAAATAGGCATCATTGACGCATATGGCCCCGACAGATTTGTTGAAAGTAATGTTATAAACAGATTTTGGAAAGGCGTCTTTCAGTCGTATCAAAGATTCTGCAAACAGGTAGAATTAACTGAGAGTACAGATTTAGCCGCTGAACCTATCTTTTGTAATGAAAAGTTCAAAGTAGGAGAAAAAACCGTTCTTTTACAAGAAATGGATGCAGAACAATATATTTCTAGTTAAACATTTACTCGATGATGAGGATGGTAACTTTCTAAGTTGCCATGAACTGTCGGAGAAAATGGGCTTTCATATCAATTTTTTAACTCATTTAAGTTGCGTGCGTTCGATCAAAGCTTATACAAAGAAACGAAGATTGAAATTAGATAGTAACATTGGTAATGATAAAACTTTAGCACTTCAAAAAATTTGTAGTATTAATAAGGATCACGTGCTTATTACGATATTATGGTGGAAGCCAATGAGGTTCTTAACATTAGTGCATTTATCAAGTGGGAACAATGTCTTAATATACCAATTGATGGGTAGAGGTACTGAAAAGGATTAAGAAAATTAAAGAAACAAAACTGAAATGGTTCCAAATTAAGATATGCCACAGAATTCTGGTAACAAATAGTGTGTGCTGAAAAGTATGCAAAATTATTGATAGCGACAAATGTAATTTCTGCATTAGAGAGAAAGACTCAATTAATCACTATCTGTGGGAATGTGAGTTTACCCGTATTTTCTGGAAAGACCTGGAAAGGGGGTTCTGCAAGTTAACTGTTCACACTGTGTAAGATTATCCCTTAACGTGGAGATTATATTGTTTGGTACGGATGAGAAAACAAAAACCGACGATATGCTAGACCTGATAATTTTAATGGGAAAATATTTCTTATATATAAATGTAGAATTAACAAGACAAAACCTAATATAAAACATATTTTTGAAGGAGCTGGACTATAGACATAAGATGGAGAAATATATATCCTTAATGGAGATGAATTATGCAACGTACTTAACAAAATGGTCACCTTATATCAAAATACTAGGGAACTAATGGTATGTATCATATGAAGGTATGCGCAAGGGTGTGTGTGTGTATGGGTATGTGAGTGTATTATGTTAAAAAAGTACTGTATACTCTTTTTTCCTATTTAATCTCGGCCACAACCTGAGGTACACAGGATTAATGCCAGTTATTAGAATTTATTTGGCATGTGTGCCCGTGTAAAAAAAAAATGCATGTACATTTGCATGCGTTTAAATATGTGTAACTATGGATCAGTGTACTGATTTATGTATGTTAGTTGTCATTGTATGTTTGGTCAATTAAAAAAGTTTTGAATGAAAAAAAGGGGGTTCTGAAGAATGCAAGTTTATGTTGCACGCCATAATGTTCAAACTGGCCACATCTGATTCTGAACTTGGTGTACCGTTACTGAACAAACAAGACAGGCATAACAGATTAGTCAGAAACAAAACCTTTACCATGTTCAGGTTTTGAACCAAGACTGCCCAGTTCTTCTCCGCTATAGTCATGGGAAGCGGAAGCAGTCACATGTCAACCAGTGGCGCTGTTCATTGGCTCAGGATCCCACCAGTTTCACGGGACACGCTTCATCAGTCCAGAGCATGGCGTAAAGTAGGAATACAGGCAAAACTCCTTAGAAACGTAGTTTGAACAAAATCAATTTGCACGATAAATACGGAGAATATTATTTGGTCAGCGTTTCGGGGCACAAATGCTGTTTTATAACTCCCACGAGACGTAGTCTCTGGTGATCAATCCAGACACAGACAGCACACTGTTTGCTCAGACGTCTGAAAGGAAAGGCGTTCAGGCGATCCACTGTCGATTTACTCCCCTTGACAGTGTAATTATTTTCTTTGAGGTGGGTGGATGTGGGTTCATGACTCTGTGATGATTTTCAATACAGATCTTCGTGTACACACACACACACACACACACACACACACACACACACACATAGAGGCACGCACGTACGCAAGCACACGCGGACGCACGCACGCACACACACACACACACACACACACACACACACACACACACACACACACACACACACACACCTCTGACAATGTATGAAGAAAGCTACCCTACAATCATCATCACCAGCTATAAAAAGAAAACTTAGCTACAGTCCAAAGTCGGCAGAACCCAGTTTGCCATAAGAAAAAAAGAAAACAGGCAAAATTCTGTGGTGTTGTTACTGTCAGAATTCCAATCACAACATCTTAGTGGACAACAGGCAATATTTGACTTTGCCCATCTTCTTAACAAGCAACATGAGGTACGCTGGATATTCTGTTTCTTTCTTCAAGTCAAGTGAACGCTAACCTTAATGAAGATATCTGATCGTCTGTGCGAGCAGTCGTACGACGGGGGTTATGCGACAAGGAAGTCTGCGTGCGCAAAATAAAGTCACTATCATTCTTATTAAGACCACTTATCATTTGAGAAAATCCACGCTTCGGCAAAAGAGCGTACAGAATGCCCGACCTCAGATACGACCATACAGCAGTTCTGATGCTAAACAATTGGAATAAAGAACACAGTTCGCACGTTCCCTTGACAGATGTGACAGTGACGTCATCACCCCGCTGACACGGATGACCGCAGATCATTCATCACAGCGTGGTTACACACTCTGACAGATCGCAACAGATCTGACAGTTCTGGGTGAGGGGAACACACACACACACACACACACACACACAAAGAGCAGTCAAAAACCCTGCTGACTCTTTCGACGCCGTCTGGCCTTGCCGCTGTCTGTTTGTCAGAGATGGTCAAAAAGATGCCCCTTGACACCCGTCATCACTGACAGTCATCAGATAACCGATCTGATGAACCTGGCCATTTTGAAACTCCCAGAGTTGCTTCTGTTCGGAATGTTGCGTCGGCTTTCAAAATGTGACTGTCCTTCTGCCTGAAAACAAAAGTTTGACATCACCATTCAAAAGCAAAATTCACTTTGTTTTTTCTTTTCACTTCTGTGAGGTATTTTTGACATTTCTTTAATGCTGCAGACCATTTTCATATCAAATAAACAAAGCTTCTTTATAAGGTTTTCAGGAAAAGGTGTCCCAAAATGTCCCAATGTTGCCAAAAAGGAAATGTACAGTGTTAAAGAATCCACTTTCCTCATCAATGTCTGTGGCTGCATCCTTTTTTTTTCTGATGATGTCAGAAGGAAATTGGCTGAAGAACTCAAATTTAACCACCCATCCTCGTATCCCGTTTCCTTCTTTTCTTTATTCCTCCATTGTATCATTCTCGTTCCTTTCTATGGCTGTTCTTTAATCTTCGCATAACATGAGTGTCTTCTTGAAGAACTGTCTCCAGTGAAGGATCGGTGACAAGGGAATAACTGTCCGTGGAAGATTGTCAACAGTGGAAAGTCAGTCAAAAGAGAATTACCCATTACGTGGAACACTGTCAAGAGTGGAAAGTCAGTCAAAAGAGAATTACCCGTTACGTGGAAGACTGTCAACAGTGAAGGCTTGATTACGATTACATGGCAATGACTCGTTCTGTGGAGGACTGTCACCAATGAATGCTTGGTTACAAGGCAGTGATTCCTTTTGAGGAGGACTGTCACTGGTAAAGGCTTCATTACAAGGCAATGACTCGTTTCGTGGAGAACTGTCAACAGTGAACGCTTCTTTACAAGGTACTGACTCGTTCTGTGGAGGACTGCCACCAATGAAGAGTCGATTACAATGCAATCACTCATGTCTTGGAGGATGTTACCAGTACGGGTCGGTTACAAGGCGATGACTCGTTTCCTGGAGAACTGTTACCAAACGAGGGGTCAGCTACATGCAATGACTCACTTCTCGGAGGATGTCACCAGTGAGGGATCGGTTACAAAGGAATGAGTCGTTTAGCAGAGGGCTGTTACCAGTGAGGGTTCGCTTACCAGACAAAGACTTATTCTGTCGAGGATGGTCACAAAGTTAACCATGGTTATTTTTCTTATGGGAGAAAGCACACACCATCAACCTCTATCTTTGACTGCAAGTCTGTAGGGATCTGAGGGGAAAATGTAAACATGGCTGGGAAAGAAGCGAGTGCCGATGTTTCATTTACTGACTGGCTTCGAGTTTATCATCTGCCCC
>JADBJO010008527.1:7500-22500 GCA_016801955.1 Conus betulinus
GTGGTGTGTGTGCGTGTGTGTGCATGTGCGTGTGCATGTCTGTGTGTGTGAATGTGCGTTTGTGTGTGCGAGTGAATGCTTATGCGTGTGTGTGTGTGTGTGTGTGTGTGTGTGTGTGTGTGTGTGTGTGTGTGTGTGTGTGTGTGTAAGTGCTCTCTCTCGCGCGGGCGTATGTGTGTGTATGTGTGTGCTATTAGACAGCTCCAAGAAAAAGCAAAATGCCGATCTGTTCTCCTCCACCTATGTCGACCTGACCGATGCCTTCGATACTGTCTATAGAGATGGCCTGCCGAAGATCATGGCCAAATACGGATGCCCACCGAAATTCATCTCTATGGTGTGGTAATTGCATGATGGCATGCAGGCCCGTACCCAGGACAGCCCATTCCCTGTCATAAATAGTGTAAAGCAAGGCTGTGTTTTGGCATCCACTCTGTTCAGCTTCGTGTTCTTTGCGATGCCTTCAGAGAAGGAGACGTAGGCATTGACATCAGATTCAGAACAGACGGAAAACTGTTTGGCCTCAAAAGGCTCCAGGAAAAAAAAATCTATGATTTATGACAGACATCATCAGGAACTTTCTGTTTGCCGATGACTACGCTCTCAACGCTGGTTCAGAAACTGATATGCAATCCAGCATCAACAAGTTCTTCGTAGACTGCACCAGCTTCGGTCTCACCATAAATACAAAAAAAGACGAAAGTGCTGCATCAGCCTGCGCCAGGAAGACCCTACGATGAGCCTAACATCACAGTCAATGGTGTGAGACCCTCTGCAGTGAGTAATTCACCTGCCTTGGCAGCACACTGTCCCAGAACGTCACCATCGACGATGTAGTGAGCATCAGAACAGCAAAAAAAAAAAAAAATACAACCTTTGGCAAACCACATACCAACGTGTGGAATAGAACAGGCATCAGTCTCAAGGCCAAGCTGAAGCTGTACAGAACAGCTGTTCTCCCCACACTCTTCTATCTTTGTGAAACGTGGACAGTGTTCCATGCACGCCTTCAGCTTGGTCTCGAGACTGATGCCTCTTCTATTCCAAACATTGGCGTGTAGTCTGCCTAAGGCTGCGCTTGCTTTTGCAATTCTGATGCTCACGTCATCGTCGATGGGAACGCTCTGGGACGGGCAGGACAAAATCCCACACAAAGAAGTGCTCGACCAAGCAGGCCCGCCCGGGCATCCACACCATCCTGATGCTGTCTCAGCTTCGATGGGCAAGTCCTGTAGCTCGCATGCCATAACCCAGACTACCCAAGAGATTCTTTTACGGTGAGCTGCAACAAGGAAAGTGTTCCCATGGAGGTCAGAACAAACGCTTCAAAGACACTCTGGAAACACATCGTTGAAAGCGTTTAACATAAACCCTGAAACATGGGAACAAACTGCTATGGATCAAACTAGATGACGCTACTCTATCCACGAAGGCGCCAATTTATGTGAAGAAAGGAGGACAGCTGCAGCGCAACGAAAGAGACGGGCAAGGAAAGCCGACGCCAGCAAAACAGGGCAGGTTTCCCATTTTGCCTTCTAAGCTGTCACCGCGCATTCCGTGCATGCATCGGCTTGTTCAGCCACCTGCGTATGCACAAATCATATACCCCTCCACTCTCCCCTCAAACCCCTAGATGACTGGAGTGGTCCTCGTCGATTCGACAGACGAAAAACATGTGTGTGCGTCTGTCTCTGTGTACACACGCACGCACACAAGCGAAACCTCCACTGAGGTCTGACTAAGCTTCAACAGTTCTTGGTTTTCTGGAATATTTATATTAATCCTACATACAAGAACCAATTTACTCATTGCTAAAGGCTATATGCAGCAATGCTTATCCACTGAGCATGTTTAACCGTTTGTCAGTGCCCTGTGCGCGCCCGTGCCCTATGTGAACACAGCGCCGGCTTCCGTGGGTGGTGCAGGATTGCTCCCTGCTGGTTTGTTCGGCAGTTGAGGAAGTACTGACTGACGACATTTACTTCTCTGGGTCCCGTCCCCCGCACCTTCGAGTGTATTTTTTCTCAAGGAAAACCTCGCACGCACCTCAGAGAGTGCCGGAAACTGTCAATCGTAAACAGGAAGTGACGAAAAGGGCAACTTCTATAAGATGATTTCTCGGTGTCCAGCCATCCGCTGAACAGTACTGCTCTCTATCCGTCTCCTAGAGACATGAAACTTCTTCCTCCGTTCGCCAGAGAGCGATACAGAAGCCTACTAGTCCAACAGGCACTGATTAAAAGTCTTCCGTCATTGTTGAAAGAACCATGCGAAGATGGATGGAATCGGAAGGGGAATTGGATGCGTGACTGGCGGTGTGCGGTGGGGTCTGGGGGAGGGTAGGGAGCGAGGAGGAAAGAAGATGAAGGGTAAAACGGGGCATGGGCGGGGGAGTTACAAGAGAATGGCAAGAAAGCGAAGCGAGAGAGAGAGAGAGAGAGAGAGAGGAGGGGGGGGGGGGGGAGAGACGGACAGACTGACAGGGTAGGGAGACGGACAGAGAGAGGGAGACAGAAGAGAGAGGGACAGACTGACACAAACAGACAGAGAGAGAGAGAAAGAGAGAGAAGGGGGGACAGACTGACAGACAAACAGACAGACAGACAGACAGACAGAGAGGATAATAAACCTCATCACTGGATGGTAAACAGGCACCATTTAATCCTCTCCCCGAGGCAGCTCTTCAAGTGCCAGACCCGACTCAGCGGTATCACGGTGCCTGCGGCCTTGTTGACCCCGGGTCAGTCAGACCCAGTGTAGCTGTCTTTCTGCAAGTTTCCTTGAACGTCATCCCACTCGCTCCTGACTACCTAATTTCCAGTAACAATAAGGCTCCTGTAAATACTGGGGTAAAATGACAGGGGAGGGGGGTGGGGGTGGGAGGTAGGGTATCAATTCAAAAGCTTCTCGCAGTTAAAAGAAAAAAGTTACAGCACAAATCTTACTACCACAGATTGCCATTCATTGGTAAAAGAGAAAAAGTCATAATAGGAGAATGGCGAAGTCTTTTGATTTGCTTGTATTCTGAAAAAAAAAAAACAGCTTTTTGTTCGTTTGTCAACAGTCGACAGGTTTTGTGTGAGATGTTGGGTCTAGCTGCAAGAAGCTGGGATCCAGACTCTCTCTTTTGTGCTATATAAACCTCTGAAAAGGGTTATTTTTTTCACTACTTATAAGGATCAGCCGAAAAAAAACGTTGACTAACGATTCACAAGACAAAACACGACGCGTTTCGACCTCTTAGGTCTTCTTCAAGCAAGATACACAGCACTCAGGACAACGAAAAGGAACGGGCAGTCACTTGTGTCTTCATCCAATTCGGCGCAAGGTGGGCGTTGAATGACCTTTTTCATTCAAATACAAACAACTGCGTCTCATCACAAGTAAGTACAAATGGATTCTGAGTTACTGCTAATCCAATGTCACACATTAGTGAAGAATTGTCTAAAATTTAACCCTGTAAAGATTCAGAGAAAGCATGCAGAAACGTTTCCGCTGCTTACCTTTAAGAAATATATGCATATTTGATATCTTTTCATCAATGTGGTATACGTCCATAGTAAATTTTGTTATCACACCATCAAGTTTTAAGTCAGTCGTTGACTTTAGAAAAGAAAAAGAAACACCCGAAGGTGCTGGGGAGGACCCAGAGAAGCACTGTCTTCACCTGCCTTTAGAGCAGTCCTGTACCACCCTTGGAGGCCTGCGCTGTGTTGACGATGGGTACAGTCCATGGAAAAGTTTAAGTCAGTCGTTGACTTTACATGACATAAGCCGCAATGAGTTCGTTCTTAAAATAGGATCATAGCGCGATGGTTGACTTTTGTGGGTGGTTAAAAAGGAACCCCAGAATCTCTGAAGTGCTTCCAACACGCATTGGGGGGAAAAAAAAAAGATCCATCCATTTTCACGGCAGAGCTCACTGTCATTATCATGGCCCTGTGTTATTTACCTGATTTTCCCAACCACATTCTTTCACCGTTCTTTTCTGCGTTGATTCAAGGTCAGTTTTATAGGCGCTGTGTGAATCAAACTCTACAGTTAATGTCTTATTGTCGAACTCAACTATTTCGTACAGTTCCTACTTTTGAAGGGTAGGTGTGCCACATTCCGTTGGATGCCTTCGCATTGTGGGACACGTTGTAATGAAACAGTTGACAGACGGGCAGTGGAGCAAAACGTGCTGATGATGATGCAGTTTGAATATTCCTCTCCGTGGACCTTTTTCACTCCAGAGATTCGTTTTGATCTTGCCGCTTTTCGCAAAGAGTCCACCAGCTCTATGGCATACAAGGCGTTGTATGCTGAGCTCTGTTCAAAATTCCCATCCTATCAGAAAATTTTCACTGACGGTTCCAAGTCTGAAGATGGAGTGGCCTGTGCAGCCTACTGCCCTGGTGTTCCTTCTCAAATACTGTTAGAACATATTCCTTCAGACGCTTCTGCTTACTCTGCTGAAGTTACAGCTCTGGGTTCTGGCACTGAGGATAATCTCAGTCTACGAAGACGGACTTTCTGGTTCTGTCGGATTCGCTGTCAGCTTTGGAGGCCATAGCTGGCCGCAACCTCCAGCATCACGAACTTTTACACTTCTTTGAACTTTTTACCAAGTTGAAAGTGGAGGGTTACAACATTCTTCTGGCTTGGTTCCTGGTCATGTTGGCATCGGAGGGAATGAAATGGTTGATCGATTGGCCAAGAATGCCATAAGAGAGAAAATGTCCAACATATATATCCCCTGCTCAGATCTGAAACCCAAATTTAACGATTATGTCAGAGACCTCTGGCAGGAGGAAGATTGGAATACACAGACGGATAACAAACTCTTTCAGATCCGTCCAAACCTTAAGGAGTTCCTCTCATCTTCGTCTGGTGGTCGTAAAGAAGAAACAGTTCTGTGCCGGCTGCACACCGGCCATTCGTATTTTACCCATTCCTACCTTTTAAAGAGTGAAGAAGCTCCGTGTGCATTCCATGTCATGTGCCACTCACAGTGAAACATATTTTTTTAGTGTTGGGACTTGCACGATGTGAGACACAAACATTTTACAGCAGATTCCATGAAAACCTTGTTCAGAGATGTTCCGCCTGACGCGATCTTTGAGTTCTTGAAAGAGGTTAGCATTTTTCATCGGATCTGAGATTTTACAGTAGAAAGATTTTTAACAAAGTTTTGGTTGAGTTTTTAAGACGATGTATTTTAAAGAAGTGTGCTGGGCTATAAGCAACATTATCTTATCTGCCTTTTCTGGAGGGATACAAAATGTTACAAATGTTACAAAATGTGTGTGTGTGTGTGTGTGTGTGTGTGTGTGTGTGTGTGTGTGTGTGTGTGTGTGTGTGTGTGTGTGTGTGTGCGTATTTGCGTGCGTGCGTGTGTGTGTGTGTGTGTGTGTGTGTGTGTGTGCGTGTGCGTGCGTGTGCGTGCGTGCGCGTGTGTGTGTATGTGTGCGCGCGCGGTGTGTGTGTGTGTGTGTGTGTGTTAATTTTGGCACTGGCTTTTCCTCAGCAATCACTGTAGTACTGGCAGAACAATTATATAGATAAGAATTTTCCAGCATCACCTGCATGAAGATGTCACCAATCGTAGACGTTCGACTGACATTTCCAGAAGCATTTTCAATAGAATGAAACTAATGTTTTTTTTTTTTAATCATGATCAGCTACAAGTATTGCTTTATACATTGAATAACGATACTGACATTTTATGGAAATGATGCAGCAAACACTCAAACTCACAAGAGGAAGCCGATACTAACGATATATCTTGCTTGTGTGAATATGGAACATAAAAATACGTCTGCCACGTATACTACAGTAACAGTTTATCATCAGTAGAAACCACATGCAACTGAACTCACATAAAAGCAGCGAACTAAACAGCCCTTACTGTTTCTAAAACAACAATAAATAAAGTATACAAAGACGTCATCACTTTGTCTTTGTGACTGAAATTAAACAAATTCGATATCTCCCGTAAAAATTTCAAACACCTAAATGGAAACGTGTAAGCAAATAAGCTTCACCCGTTGCTTAAGTACAAAATGACAACAAAAAGATTAAGAATTCCAGGCTAAATCACGCACACAATGCAGATAAATGAGAAGCGACTTTAACTGCACTAGGATTCATCTCCAGTGTACGCGTTGTTTTCACCTCTGAGAGAAACTGAAAGCAACTTTCTCTCTGCAGCACCTAGAACCGCCTGTCCCTTTATTACATGTGGCACGTGAGTCGAGCAGGCAAGTTACCTCTCCCTGTTTCCCTCCCTTTTTTTTTTTTTTTTTTTTTTGTGCTTCTCCTTTACTTCATACCTCTCTGGTAGTTTGCTCACTCGGTTTGAATAGCTTTCTTTCTGTCTTTCTTTCTTAAAGAAGAAGAAGAAGAAGAAGAAGAAGAAGAAGAAGAAAGAAGAAGAAGAAGAAGAAGAAGAAAGCACACATCAATGCCTACTGTGTTAATCGAACTGAAAAACTTACCGGAAGTCTCAAAGGCAAGAGATTACACTTTTCAAGTGCACTAATGCATAGATTAGCTGTCGACCTTTGAACTACTTAAGATTTTTTTTTAAAAAATCATTTGCCTTAAAAGATAAGCCTTTCATTGGCTGATTTTTTTACCATGAAGAATACTGACACGGAAATCAAAACCGCATACAATTTTTCGAACAAAACATAGTTTTTGAAACGATAATCAGATGTTTTTGAATTCTACAACGTGGAGTTTATGTCAATCTTGACGTAAAGCGGGTAAGACTAATTGACCTACCAATCTCTTCCTTCTTCTCCTTTTGTCCCTTCTCCCACCAAGTCCTGCTCGCCCTCCCTGCCCTCCCCTCCCCCCTCCCCCCCCCCCCCACACACCCTACCTACCCCCCCCTGACATCCTTCTCATTGTTGTGTCATATTTGTTTCAATAAAGACAATGGCTGCTGAAGAGCTGTCCAGTGAAGGTTTTCGAACTGCTGGCCGTTCTTCTTCATGATGTCATCTGTATTCTACTGATGCGATTGATGCGCTTGATGTGCATGGGACCACATGGCCATGAAGAATGGTTCTGATCGAACATTATGTCTGTGGCCTCGAGGGGAGGGGGGGGGGGGGGGGAATCTCTGTTGTGATTTGGAATGATCTGGGTACTGGGCCTGCAGGCAGGGGGGGGGGGGTGGGGGGTGGGGAGTGGGGGTGGGGGTGGGGTCACGCTGTGCATAGTGCTGGGATGATTGGGAATGATCTGGATACTGGGCCTGCAGGTAGGGGGGGGGGGGGGGGGGGGAGGGGGGGGGGGGGGGGGGGGGTGGGGTCACGCTGTGCATAGTGCTGGGATGATTGGGAGTGATCTGGATACTGGGCCTGCAACGGGGAAATACGCTGTGCGTAATGCTGGAGTAAGATGGGTGGTGGACGAAGGGGTCGGGGTTGGTGGGGGCGAGGTTGGATCTGACGCCGGTGGAAGAATGGCGGTTGGTTTGAAGGGAAGGAGGCAGGGAGCGGAAAGTGAGAGGAATGGGAATGGGAGGATGGAGGGAGAGGCAGTGATCTATCACTGACTGGGTATAGCGGCAGGGAGAGCAATGCGAGGCGAGGGGTTGAGATGGTTTTGTTGGAATGACTAACTTTGTATGGTCCTAGGTTGTTTTCGATTCTTTTTTTTTTTCTTACCGTAGAAACAAACAAACTGTTTTCTGATGATCCATTGGCAAGTTTCAAGGTCATACACTGGCGTTATTGTGGGAAAAATTCTTCAGAACATCGGTATGGACACGGTCAGCCTGTTTATCTCCTATTTTATGGTTAACGCATCATTCTATTTTCACAATTTCATGTGGATCGGCATCAAAGTGCGGATGTGGGATTTGTTCAAGCTTGGCAGACGTTCTAGGTTCTGTAGTGGTTTTGTTTTGTTGTTGTTTGTTGTTGTTTTTTTTTTTTTTTTGGGGGGGAGGTCTTTTGCGTTTTAATGATAGTTTTAAAAATGAGTTTGTTGTGTTTTTAAAAATGAGGGGTTTTTTTTTGTTTTTTTTCTTTTTTTTTTTTTTTTTTTTTTTTTTTGCTGTCCCAACCTCTGCGCCACTTCAGAGGCAGTGCACCCACGCCGATCATTCCGACACCCCGTCCACAGCCACAGCCGGTCGGTCCCGCCGCAGCAGCCTCGGCACTGGCAATCCACAGGGAGCAGTCAATGTCAAGTCGTCAAGAGACAACCCACCGGAGGAGACACTACTACTGCCGAGTCACTTCGGTGGTGTTCAGTGGCGCCTGTTCTGATCTAACATACGCAGGACACACCACCTACTAAGCCCTCTACTGACGACAATAATTGCTTAGTCGCGGAGCCGGCGTGAGTGAGCTCTCCCTCCGGAGGACGCCACCACGTCCGTCCAACGACAGCCCCCATGGACCCGCCGATACCGGTGACCCCGACGGAACCAAACCAAGACCACAGACGTGGAGAGGACATCGAAAATTGAGGTCCCCATGAGAGCAGAGCATGAAGGGCCACAGAATTTGAGACTTTTTTTTAAATGCTAAACAATGAGAATGAGGATGATTAAGATGATGCTACACATTTCCATTTCGGTCTGAGACTACATGACAGGGCTGTACTCTCTACGCTTCCTTTCATAATATATCCCGGCATCAACCAGGCCCGAGAGATACATCACCTGCAGTGTTGGTCAGGAAATTTAAGCAACACTGTCAGAAACGCATCCATAAAGTGGATGAAACTCGACTGTGTGGTCCCAGTCTTCCCAACTGAGTCCCGCAGCAAACTCAACTCTGTGTAGGAGCCGGTCGGAGCAGAAAAAAACCTACATGACTCTGATGGGATTCGAACCCACGACTCCCAGCCGGGAGTCCGCGACGCTAACCACTTCGCCACGGCGGCTGGTGAGTTGTTTTGTGTTTCTGTTTCATGTCCGTTGTGAAGCCGACTGCCAAGACTTTGGCATAGATGGTGACCATTTTTATAGTCGATGAAGACCATGTTCTACTTCATGAAAATGTAGGCACTAATTTATTCCGGTGTGTGTGTGTGTGTGTGTGTGTGTGTGTGTGTGTGTGTGTGTGTGTGTGTGTGTGTGTGTGGTGTGTGTGTGGTGTGTGTGTGTGTGTGCGCGTGTCTGTGTGTACGCGCGAGCTCGCGCCTGTGCGTGTGTGTTCAGCCCAGCCGACCATAGGGGGCCATATATGGGTAAATGCAAAGAGTAACTGAATCTTGGTACAGTTCTGAAGAAAAGTGTAACCACCTCATTGTATTATTAAAACCAAGTGCCTCGCTGAGAAACGGTTATTTATATCATCAAAAGAATTCGGTCACCGAAGCACAATGAAATACGTTGCAAAGTGAGGCCGCTGTGGGCGGAAATCTGAACAAATCTTTAAAAGTTTAGATAATATATTAGCTAAACCTGAATATTTATTTACATTTCTTAAGATTTACAATGAATCGAATTAATGTCACAAGTTAGAGTTTTATTGTAAGTTATCGCAGCAGCGTGATATATACAGAACAATGCGGCAGTCTCTTTTTGTTTCTGTCTGCCTGTCTGTTGTGCTTTTTTATGTGATAAGTGAGGTATCTAGTTCTAGAGCGAATCATTGCAGAGGAAACAAGATCGGACGTCTGATTCCATCCTATTTTCCCTGTCCTACATCTTGCCCGGAAACTGGCACACGAACCAGTATACTACGTGACCGCCAGATTAATGGCATCATGCAAGGCGCGCGACTCCATCCATTTGCAGTATAGACACGCGAGAGCGCGTCACACACACACACACACACACACACACACACACACACACACACACACACACACACACACACACACACACACACACACACACACACACACACACACACACACGCACGCACACACACACACCACACGCACCCACACGCACCACGCACACACATGCACGCACACACGTGCGCTCGCACGTCCATATGAACGTCAAGATAATGTTCCCATGATGTGTGGTTTATTGCCCCAGCCGAACATGGGAATAGAGCATCAGGGCTGAAAGTATTCCACACGCACACACACACACACACACCCTCACAACCTTCGCCCCCCCCCCTCTCCCCTCTCTCTCTCTCTCTCTCTCTCCTCTCTCTCTCTCTCTCTCTCTCTCTCTCTTCTCTCTCTCTCTCTCCTCTCTCTCTCTCTCTCTCTCTCTCTGGGGGGGGGGGGGGGTCACTGGAGTGCACGAAGAGAAGTTACGCCTGCTGTGCTGTGCATTCTCAGGTGACTTTTCTTTTTTTTTAAGCAGTTTAAGATGGTACCGTCTCATCTAAGTTGATCAGCTTCAGGGTGAAGCGCCACGCTCTCCCTTCTCTGACGCGCTGAGGTTTCCGCCCTGCTTGTAGGACATCTGCCGGCAACGTATGCCATGTTTGTATCCAAACGGGCGAAATATGGGGCCACCATGAGGGTGTCCATATTATTGTTAAGAACACAGAGTGGCAGAGTCACCATGGGATTGTTTGCTGCCTCTGTTTTTCTACTACGGACATTTTAATACTACGTTGTGGTGATGTGGATTTTAAAATCTTGGTCCGAAGGGACAATTTGAGTCAGTCACGACATGACAGTGGCGGAGCCAACTGCAGAGACAGTGTCAGTGGATAGGAACCTAGGCCTACATCTGGGACGGTCAGCTCTTCCGCCGCATCTCTGTCTGAAGGACGTGATGCCTTGCTTGAAAGAAATGCTGGCGAGCAAGAACAGCCTGAACTATAAGTTCGATAACATGTGTGATGATACGCAAGATCTAAAAGACATGCGTTCTACTTTACAGGGAAATGGTTCTAACTTCAGACAGGACGTGTCAGACCTCAAACATAAATAACAGGGTGTTTTTTTTTTAAAAAGCGAAAGTGACAGGATGAATGAAAGGGTGATATATCTAGACAGAAATGTGGAAGATCTGCTGAGCAGATCAAAGAGGGGTGATGTAATTGTTCATAGTATCCCTCGCAGACAGAATAAAGCATGGCGAGACCGTGAAGACAATGTTACTGGAAATGGTGTGGGGTTTACCAGTACTGTCAGACCACGTGAAGTTTGACCCCACCTAGTTTGTCACACAATACCGACAAGAGTGAAAACAAGAACACAGCGTCCTGTCCAGACATCTGTCAGTTTTCTGACCACCCACCCCCCTTGTCTGGTTTTTTTTTTTGTTTTTTTTTTTTTGCCTGCACAAAGTGCACTACCCGGCAATGGAACGCAGCACGCTGGCACAGTGTGATATAGACAGTGAAACAATCACTGTTCTCCGTCAATCAGAATTCTCATATGACATTGGTGTAGACAAAGTGAAAAAGTGTCTCGATGTTTCTGAAATAGTAAATGAAACACACTCCGTCGATAACTACAACACAGACTTCCACCACAACATGACACAGACGCCTGCGTTGCAGACGGAAGTCTGTGTATGACAGATCGCTGTGGTGACCATGGAGATTCCTCTGATGTTGATGAGTCGCCCACAGCTCGTTCAGACAATGCTACAATAAGAGACATCGTGACTTATTTGGAGAGAAAAAAATGACCGGGAAAACGGATGACCACCTGGGCGCCTGGAAGAAGAAAGGTGAAAGGCAGCGCAACACACACCACAGGAGTCAACATGGACAACTTGGCGGCTGCACTCTCGCAGCTGTTGATAAAACATTCTGGAAAATCTGACTGACTAATACTTAAAGTATGGTGCTGAAAACTTAATTCTGTGCTTTTTCCATGATCTGGATTCCTCAATACGATGGACTTTTTCCTGTAATGTGTCGGTCGTGCTTATTCTGTTGTTTTTTGTTGTTTTTTTTTATGCAGTCCCTATCCCTTCCGTCTCCCGCCCTTGTGAACGGCTTAGGTTCTCTCTCTCTCTCTCTCTCTCTCTCTCTCTCTCTCAACTGACAAGTTCCCACGTAGACAGCTGGCTGCCCAGACCATTGTAAGGCCCCTTGTCGTTCATGTTATGTGTGCACACACCTACTGAAGATCAAATGACGGACAGGGATAACCGTCCTGGGAGACCTCAGAGGATACCTGTGTAACACTACACAGACACCACCAGAACGACAAATAAAACGGTAAGACAAACAGGGAAAAAATTCCAATGTTTCACACTGGGCATTAGGGCGATCTGAACTGGCAGTGCCTCTCCATTCAATGTCCCATCCATGCTCTCTCTTCGTCGGGCACCACATCCAGACAGCGATGTCTGACTGTCAACTTGGTGTTTTGTCACTGAGGTCACCTAAGCCCCAGTTCGCTGAGACAGCAAAGTGACTTTTATCCACAGACCCACCTTAAGCCTTAGTTTACTGAGAGAAAGCGAAGTGACTTAATCCACAGACCCACCAAAAGCCCTAGTTCGCGGAGACAGCAAAAGTGACTTTATCCACACTGGGCCCACCCAAGCCTTAGTTCACTGAGACAGCAAAGTGACTTAATCCACAGATCCACCCAAGCCTTAGTTCACTAAGACAGCAAAGTGACTTTATCCACAGACCCACCCAAGCCCTAGTTCGCCGAGACAGCAAAGTGACTTTATCCACACAGACCCACCCAAGCCTTAGTTCACTGAGACAGCAAAGTGACTTTACCCACAGACCCTCTTGCCCCTGGGACCGGCCAATTCCTTTACGAGTGACGGCGAGATTCTTGCCTCCCATCCGTTAGGAGTGACAGGCGTTCATGCATATAAACAGACTTAACTGATCAACGCGACGGGCTTTCACAAAATATTTGCAGTGCAGTTTACAACGTGTGTGCTGGATGGGCGTGTGGGAGGAAGGGGGAGCAGGCAGAGTGTGAGTGTCGGGGGGGGGGGGGGGGAGGAAGGGGGGAGCAGGCAAAGTGTAAGTGTGTGTGGGGGGGGGAAGGGGGAGCAGGCAAAGTGTGGAGTGGTGTGTGGGGGGTGGGGGGGGGGGATGAGGGGAGCAGGCAAAGTAACGAGTGGGGTGTGGGGGAGGAAGGGGGGAGCAGGCAAAAGTGTGAGTGTGTGGGGTGTGTGGGGGGGGGGGGGGGGGGGGGGGGAGAAGTGGGGAAGAAGTGGGAAGACAACAGGACAAGACAATTCATTGCACACGCAATGATAAGTGCACACACACACACACACACACACACACACACACACACACACACACACACACACACACAACGTACGTGCACGTGTGCATGCATGCACTAAGGAATTCACAGACAGGACAGACAGACAGACAGACAGACAGAGACAGAGACAGAGAGAGAGGACGAGAGAGAGAGACGAGATAGAGAGACAGAAAGAGAGACGAAGGAGAGAGAGATTGGAGCAGAAAGAGAGAATGTGGGGACTCCTGAGAGAAGAGAGAGGAGAACAGACGAGTTGGAGGAAGAGAGGGGAGGGACACAAGGGCGAGAGGAAGAGAGGGACCCAACGTGATACTGCGGGTTAATACGAAGGCGGCTAAGGAGACTGCTTGACAAATCAGCACAGAGGGCGGTGACTTGAGGGAGAGGGACTTGATCCCGACGGAGAGACGTGTGAGGGAGAGAGAGAGAACCTCCTGCGATGAGCATCAGAAAAAGACGAAGGAAAAGAGTTTGATCTGACACGCAGAAAGAGGATGCTCTCTCTTGGGTATACTCTTTGAGCCTTGGACACAATCGAGGTCACTTCTCCCCAGCGCGAACGTCGAAGTGGGAGGGAGGGGGAGAGAGGGGGGCAGGGGGAGAGTTTGACACGTCATTTAGCGGTCATCACACACCCCAGGTTGTCATTAGCCCGGACTTCTCTAAACACAACCTTGGCGGCTAAGGCAACGTGATTGTCACGGAAGACCACACGCTGGGGGGGGGTTGGTTTGGTGACTGGAAAGGGAAGGGTAGGGTAGGGTCCTTACGTGACAAAAAACCGTTGAGGACGTCCTGCCACTCCCTAACGAACTCCTGCGATGGCAATCAGGAAAAAGACTAAAAAAGACTAGTTTCATTGTCCTAGTTGATCTCCTCTGACTCCCTTCTCTCCCACCCTCACCCCTCCTTCCCCCTCTCCCTCTCTCCCTCCTCCCTCTCCTCACTCCTCTCTCGCCCCTGCATCATCTCTCCTCTCTCTCCTCTCTCTCTCTCTCTCCTCCCTCGTCCTCTTCTCTCTCCTCGCTCTCGCTCTCCCTCTCTCTCTCTCTCCCTCTTCCCTCTCTCTCCTCTCTCTCTCGTGTCTCTTTTTGTGTTTGTGTATTCTATATTTCGATTTGTCCAGGTCGGTTTCTCTCTCTCTCCTCTCTCGTCTCTCCTGTCTCTCTCCTCCCCTCTCTCCTCTCTCCTCCATCTCTCCCTCTCTCTCTCTCACACTCACACACACACACACACCACAACACCACACCACACATCACACACACACACACAGGCGCACACGCCGCACACACGCGCGTCGCGTTGTTCTACAGGTTCGTTTTCAATTTGTTTGTCTTTCTGTCAGTCAGCTGCTCTTTCTCTCTCTCTCTCTCTTCTCTCTCTCTCTCTCTCTCTCTCTCTCTCTCTCTCTCTCTCTTGTATCTTTGTGTTTGTTTTCAATTTTTTCTTTCTATTTGTGTCAAACAGTCTCTCTCTCTCTCTCTCTCTCGCTCTCTCTCTCTCTCTCTCTCTCTCTTATCTTTGTGTTTGTTTTCATTTTTCTTTCTATTTGTGTCAAACAGTTGCTCTCTCTCTCCTCTCTGTGTGTGTGTGTGTGTGGGTGTGTGTGTGGCTGTGTGTGTGTGTGTGTGTGTGTGTAACAGGAACAAAGAACAAGAAAGAAACAATATATGAAACTTATCTACACAACCAAAACAATTTAGTTTTTTTTTTTAATGTTAGAATAGCCTGACTTTCGGCTTTTCGTTACAAACGTGTTTTCTGTCTGGTGGTAACAAAAAAAATCGTTTATGAAAAATCGTTTTTATGTGTGGTACTTTCTACGACTTTTCGCATAGACAGAAAGTCAGGAGAGAGAGAGGAGGAGAATTAGAGGGG
>JADBJO010008527.1:27500-40000 GCA_016801955.1 Conus betulinus
TGAGTGTGTGCATGTGTGTATGAGTGCTTGTGTGTATATGTGTGTATGTGTGTGTGTATGTGTGTGTGTGTGTGTGTGAATGTGCGCGCGCGTGCGCGTGTGTGTGTGTGTGTGTGTGTGTGTGTGTGTGTGTGTGTGTGTGTGTGTGTGTGTGTGTGTGTCTGCAGCGCCTGACTGTGGCGACTTGCTCACCCAAGAACAGCCGCCCGAATTGAACACATGTAAATCTGCAGTGACTAAGACGTTTTAACAATTAAATGGAATACAAGACAATACAGCATGACATAACGGCTGATATGTTTTAGAGGAACGCGTCACTAATTAGTTCCTTCAGGGGCGTCCATTAAAACGGCGCCAATGTTGGTCTGGCATCAACAGCATGTGAAGTGGAGAACCCCGCAGCCATGACAGTTAGCTGGTTGTTGGAAGGGTTTGCCATTTCATATGGGTGCTCTTTCCTGGGGAGAGAGAGAGAGAGAGAGAGAGAGACAGACAGACAGACAGACAGACAGAGAGAGAGAGAGAGAGAGAGAGAGAGAGAAAGAATGACAATGACAATAATTCTACATTTTTAAAACAGTAAAAGTACTGGCCTAGTTTGCCATTTGTCATACTTCCTGTTACTATTCTAAGACACAGAGAGAGAGAGAGAGAGAGAGAGAGAGAGAGAGAGAGAGAGAGAGAGAGAGAGACAGCCAGCCAGCCAGCCAGACAGACAGGCAGACAGACAGACAGACAGACAGACAGATATTGCCCCTCGCTTCTACTTCTATTGTCAAGTGGATTAATGCACAGTATTTTTTGCCTGTGTCAGTTCTCTTGAGCTCAGACACGGCAAACACTTGTTGCTCTCGTGAGAGTTCGAGACCAGTTCCATTGCTCTTCTTGCTGTGTGAAGCACGATGATGGAGACGTGGCCCTGAAAATGCTAGCGTCAGGGAAAGTATAGGGCAGGCTGCAAAGATGGCGTACTTGGGAAGGAGGAGGGGGGGGGGGTATGGTGAAAAGGGCCGGGGGCATGAAAGGGGGAAGGAAGAGAAAGGAAGGAGGCGGCGCAAGAGGTTGAAAGAGCATCGGACCAAATGATTCAAGTCAATCGAAAACGTCAATACGTCTGCGGTGAAAAAAAAAGACAACCAGTGATGTCTACCTACATATTCCTGTCAATTCAGTCTGCTGTAAACTGACGCTTTTCTCAAACAGTCAGGACCTGCTTGGTCTTGGCAAGCAAAATATGAAGAAACAAGGAATGACTAATCTCCATGGGATTTAACTGAGTTGAAAAAAATCTGGATTTTTTTTTTCTATATGTTTTAGGTCTGGCTTCAACCTGTAGATTACAAATAGAATGTTCAAATGTTTTAAAGCACACACACACACACACACACACACACACACATGCACTCCTTCACACACTTCACACACACACACACACACAACACACACACACGTGCAAATCTCCAACTTCCCCCTGGGGAAAAAACTGGGGGGAAAACTTAGAGTACAGCCTCACTGTTGTGAAGCTCAAGGGAATTTTTCCTCCCATGTCTTAAATTGATGTGAATGAAAAACCTTTTTCAACGCATAAATCTAAGACTCACGTGTTGACGTTGTACTAAGAAACAATTTTGAAAAAAAAAGTAAATCCTCTCATCTCAAATAAAAACATTGAGAGTACAAAGCCATTTTAGCACAAATTTCTCCTGTATAAAACTTTTGCTAATGTTCTAAAAAATGAACGGTCAGTTTGAAAAATGTTCAAAGGTTATGATCTGACGGTCAGTCTTGATTGTATCACTGTATGAAGAAGGGTGATCAAGATACTTCCCAAGTGACACATGCAAGCAACATTACTCGAAACGCTGTAATACATATTGACAATCACCGTGGCATTTTGTTTGCCACAGGCTTTATCTAATTACCCCCTTCTCCCATCACCATCCACTTTCTCCTGCCTACGTCCCGTCTTTGTCTGGCATGAATCACAACTCGGCGACTCTGCCCTCCCCAGAATGATCCCCCTTTTGCATGGCGGTGGGATTTGTCCATTTGAAATCTCTGATGTGGGCCCCCGCGATCAACTGGGCTATAAATTCGTTCATTCATTATGACCATCGCTCCCGGTGGAGCATAGGCCATCGACGACCCTTCGCCATCGCACTCTGTTCTGGGCTGTTCTGGCCATTCCAGTCCAGTTGGTCCCTAGTAACAGAAACTGAAGTTTGGAGACACTCAGAAGACGAGAGAATTGAAGAATGGATCAAAGGGAATATGAAAGTGAATTTATCTGGAAGGGTGAATAACACAGTAGATACCATGTCATGTCTGCCCTACAACTGATAAAAAGTAAACGTGCATTGATAAATATAGAGAGCAAGCTTTTTACGGCGCTTAAAAGCAAGAAACATTTTTTTTTTCACAATGTAATAAACAGTTGACTGACTTGGATGTGATAATGATTTCCTTGACTCCAAATCTTCTCTTTCCGAATCAAACAAAACATGACCAGCCCATGTCATTGAACATTTCTAGAATGTGTATTATTGCTTCCTAATTGAAAGTACTTCTGATCTGCCCATAAAACGAATTAATGTATACTTTGGACTCATTGGATGTCACTGGTCATCGTTCTGGAAGGGAATATATAATTATCGGTATTTATGAATAACACAGATTTACTGACGCTGTTGAAAAGCTTTATTTTTCCATCCAGATGCACTCTCTAATATATCGGCTGCACCCTGTACTTTACCACTGGCTTGATGAAAACGACGAGCGAAAAGCTATCTCTTCTCTTAAAGCGAATCTCGACGCATTAAAAAAAAAAAAAAAAACAGTAGCATACCGACAGCATTATTCAGGAGATTATGGCGTGATACTCACATCCATCATGGCGTCATGTTGCCACAGCTTCAATCTGATTTGTCTCGCTCTAACTGAAATGGACAACCCACTAACTCTGCTTGCCCCAGAGTTACTTTCTCAACGGAACCTGTCTACACGACAGTTTGACCCTGGGGAGATAAAAAGTGACAGTTGTGAAGAAGAAGGAGGAGGAGGAGGAGGAGGAGGGGAAGGCGGCTGGCAAGACTCAAGGCCACGACTTTTAAATGTGGAGATGTCAGGTATGTTAAAGATCAGAATGATGAATGTAGGAGGTATTAATGTTTTACTGTGAGGCTTTACCCTCTGATTAACTGGTACAGAGTAAACGGCTTTGCAGCCATTGTGACAGCAGGAGGGAGCGAAGGCAAGATGATAAAAGTTTTATGTCATGTGGGGCACCAAATGGACACAACAAACGACTGACCATGCAAAGTTAACGCGTTATGACCTCCCAGGATTTCTTCACAGCACGAGAAACCAACGTCACAAACAGGAACAAAAAGAGCGAATAAAAAAAAAAATCAGCTAACCATAGCTATACGTTTGTATTGTTTGGTATGTTTGTTACTATTGTCTATTGAAAACTTCAACCGGGAAAAAAAAACGTGTTGTTTTTCTCATTTACTCATTGCGTTCCTTTGATGGTCTCGTGACATATTTTCAACCTCTTTTTTTTTTTACGTCAGATAGTTTAAATGTATTTGGGATAGAATAATCAAGTCACGTTTATGTTTGATGTCCCTTACATCCCAAAGTGATGTTGCAGACAGAGAAAGATAACTATCTCACACGAATAGAGGGAGAATGGGACTGTATAACTCTCGACATACACCACACGAACACAACACATCATAATTTGTGCAAAAAAGTTCATGTTTACTTTATATGTAATCGGCTTTCAATCGGCTAAAATCTGACAACAAACCCGGTCTCCTCCCAAGAAGTAAAAAAGGTTTTCAGAACACATGAATCCAAATGAAGTTTTAACCATGTTCAGAGTTAGAAAGCAGCCTGGGGGCCGAAATAGCTCCGTGGTAGGGCCTGGACTCGTAATTTCGATGATCCTGGGGTTACGGGTTCGAATCTCCGCCGGGCCGTTTCGGTACAGGGGATTTTTCCATCGGATTTAACTTTGGTTCTGACTCCATCTCCCATACAGTCCTTCGAATGAGACTATAAACCGAGGTTCCGTGTGTGAACGCACGCATATCATCTTGCACACACGTAAAATCCCGTCACCAACTTTCGGAAGAGAAGGCCAGTTTGCGGGTTCGAATCTCCGCCGGGCCGTTTCGGTACAGGGGGATTTTTCCATCGGACTTAACATTGGTTCTGACTCCATCTCCCATACAGTCCTTCGAATTAGGCTATAAACCGAGGTTCCGTGTGTGAACGCACACGCATATCATCTTGCACACACGTAAAATCCCGTCACCAACTTTCGGAAGAGAAGGCCAATTTGACCATTGGTATGGTTGGACACGTTACACATAACATGCATCTTCCCCGAAGCTGGAGAATGGCTGCTTTAAGGCGGAAAAAAAAAGAAACGGTCAAACACACAAAACTACATTCCCCTTTGTTGGGTAGATAGGGATTAATCCTTGCCTGTCGATACAGGGAGTGTCCGCAGGAGTATCAGTCTAAGTACGCAGAAGAAACAAAAATGAATAATTAAAAAAATAGAAAAAAAAAGAAGAAAAAAAGAAATCGGTCTGTCAGTTTCTCGTCTGCTGTTTCCATGGTCACGTGCCTGCACGCAGCACCACTCGTTGTTTCACGATGCTAATTTAAAGAACATGCGTCGTCAGTCTAAAGCATGTCACACGGTGAGAACACTTGTGAATAGCTTTAAAACTTTTCCCTTGCGAAATTGTCTCATGAGAAATGTAGGGAACATCACGTTCCCATTGAGGTTCAGCATAAATTGCTGTTTTTGTGACTCCCATTAGGCACAGTCCAGGTGATATATCAAAAAAGACGCAAAAAGTTCGTGTCTAAAATGGAACACAGTCAAGTGACCGAGTAGTTGTCTACTCCTCTTGGTAGTGTAATCCTTCTCTTTTAAGTGTGTGGGCGTGGGTTCAGTGAACCTGTGTGGATTTTCAGAAAGATCCACATCTTCTGCGTCACGTCTGTCTTGTGCAAATATATGAAATTATATTCTTAAACCACAGTTCAAATATGATTTTAAGAGACATAGTGCTTCTGCTTGTACTAAATGGAATGCTGTCAATGCCTCGGAGTTAACACTGACTCTGACTCATACCTCCTCAAAGTGAACAATACCTCCTCAAAGTGAACAATGGTAAGCAATTATCAGCCTTTACATTTGCAGTTTCTATAGTGCTAGGTGACGGCCTACTCAAAGCTATCATTTTCACATCGAAAAATAGAATACTTGCTGTTTTGACCATTTGTTGTTAAATGTCTTCAAAACAAGCAAATTTTACGATGCTTCTAAGTTTCCGTGAGCACAGCGAACGACATTCCATTGACAGAAACTATCATAATTTCATTACTAGGCTGAGCATTATTGAAAAACGACCAGTAAGTACTTCTTGCTCTTCTTACACAAAGGGCTGTCAGCGTTACTCTTTATATTGTGAGAAAATGGGCAAGCGAAGACTGAGGTGGACTGCAGCGATAGTTAAATTTAGAGGCATTATATATATATCGCTCGTCTTCTTCAGCAATATTTCCAATGCCTCTGTGTACAAGCGTAGACAACGTTGCTATCGCTACCTTTTTTTCAGATTATTACGGATAGTTTGCGGAGGCAGCCAGCTCACTTGTCGGTTTTGTACTGCATATCAAGTAAGTATTACTTTGCTGTCCGATTTGTTGTGGGTGATTGCAATCTTATCACATCTGTCTTGTACGTGTGGGCAGCTTCACACATATCGTAATAGTTGTTACAGTGGAATACTGGTGTTTATGATGGCATGTTGTTTCCAGAGACTTGATTTGATCAGCTTTTTTCTCACCAGTCCCCCCCCCCCCCCCCCCCCCCGAATCGCCCTTCTCTTTCTAAACTCTCGCCAACCCTCTCACTTTCTCTCGCAGGATTTGGCAGTCAGTGATTTTGCCTTCCCCAGAATGATTCCCCTTTTTGTTAATTTCTTCATGGACGCCTTGACTCTGGGAAGATATAAGGGGACTGCAGAATGGGCCAAAAGGAAACGGGGCAGTTGAAAAGAAGTGTGTGTCGGCGGGATAAGGGCAGTGGAGGTATAAAGATCTTTCTTATCGATGATTGATCATAGCAAAAAAAAAAGATAATGAAAAATGTAGAGGAGATGCCATGGACTTGAGCTCAAGAAATTATCAAACATTTACTCACGATTATAAGAAATAATATAACCATTTGAAAGCTATGTTGACTTTCTTCATTCCAATATTCTGTTTTCTGAACTTTCAAATCCAACTGTGTCCGTGTTGTTGAAAATTTTAGGAATGCTAAATTTGAGTTGCTGAACTGAGTTAAACTGAAGACTTTTCGCTAGTGGTAACTGTTGTTCTTTATTCCGAAAGGTGACAGCCTAAGAAGTTTTGAATAATATCAGAGCGGCCTTTATTGACACAGAACTGTTTATATATCCTTAGGTAGTCACACTGACAAATATGACGCATGATGAGCTGTAGTTTGTAGTACATTACCGCGATTGGCTCGATGAAAATGACAGTTGAACGGCCGTCTGTTTTCTTACTCTGTGAACATTGTTAATGCAGACGCACCCCCATGCTCCATGGCATACGCAGACAGCATCACTCCGGAGATTACAGCGTAATGCTGACATTCATCATGGCGTCCTGTTGGCCACAGCCTCCATCTGAGTAGTCTCCCTCTAGCAGGCAGGAACAGACGTCCCAGTGACTCTGCCTGTCTCAGAATTACTTTCCCTTTCTCTGACAATGGAACTTGTCCTGACGACAGCTTGACCCCCCCCCCCCCCCCCCCCGAAGGACATGAGCAAGTGGGAGGGGGGGGGAGGGGGCTGGATAGCTGGGAGAAACAAAACCAGGTCTGTCTGAACGCAAGCGGTCGTTGTAAAATGTGGAGATGTATAGTATGCTGGATCTTAGTGAGGTGAGCACAAGGGACTTTGCTTCACAGCTGTACCTTCTGACTGCCTGATATGAACAGTGAATGGCTTCAAACTGGCACAGGAATGACAACACATTGAAAGGTTTTGAGAGTGGTTGAATGCTGTTCACCATGGACTACACATTTGAAAGACGTCATGACTCTCTAAAAAGTAAATCTTAAATAAATGTCAGCGAACCGCCCAGAAAAACGTGGACAAACGCCTTCCTTGCGCTGAACTCAGAAGCAATCTGAAGCGATCAAAGCTAAGTGCATTTTCGTTATTTTGTCCGTCTTTGTTTCACCTGAGGAAGACCTAAGAGGTCGAAACGCGTTGTGTGTTGTCTTGTCTTGTACTCGTTTGTCCACGTTTCTTTGGGCGGTTCGCTGACATTTATTTAAGATTTGTTTAGATTTCCGCCTGCAGTCGTTTCACTTTGCAACTAGATCTCTAAAAAGTAACCAGATTTGAGGAACCTTTCTCTGTCAAGACATGTAACTGCTACAAACAATGCCTCTCTAGAATTAGTTTACATTCTAAACAAAATGTGAGCATAGTTCCATGAGTGTAATTCAATACTAAGAGTAGCCATGGAGGAATTTAAGGAAAAAAAACATAAGAGATTCTGTTTGATTATCACCAGTGTTTACTTTGTCAGAATAATGTAACAAGGAACCTTAACACTTCATTTTAAGTTTACAAGGCGGTATTCAGCATCAAATCAATTACTGACCACAAGTTTAAAGAACAAGTGGAAAGCAAGAGAACCAGTAAAGACATGAGTATGGTGAAGAGACTGGTGTGTGTGTGTGTGTGTGTGTGTGTGTGTGTGTGTGTGTGTGAGTGTGAGTGTGAGAGTGTGTGTGTTTGAGAAAGAGAGAGAGTGAGAGAGAGAGAGAGAGAGAGAGAGAGAGAGAGAGAGAGTGTGTGTGTGTGTGTGTGTGTGTGTGTGTGTGTGTGTGTGTGTGTGTGTGTGTGTGTGTTTCTGCGTTCGTTCTGCATGACATTTAGATGCCATCAATGATGCGCATCTCTGTCTCTGTCTCTCCCTCCCCCTCCCCCTCTCTCTCTCTCTCTCTCTCTCTCTCTCTCTCTCTCTCTCGCTCTCTCTCTCTCTCTCTCATTCGAATTGATGGTGCATAATTTTAGATGTGAATCTTAGAATAATTGCAGTCTTGTGCTTCCATCTTCTAAAGTGTCGAGAAGTACATGAGATGCATTGTGTTTTTTTTTTTCACAAATGATCGTGTAAAATTCTTCTACCATAGACATTACGAAGGACCATGTTCATTTAAAGTCAGAAATCCATACTACGCACAAAACTTGACTGTATAGGAAAAATTTCCCTCGTTTAGCATAAAGCTTTTTGAACATGGAGAAACAGCAGTTCTATAATATTGCATAATAAAATAAAGTCATTACAACACATTTCCTATCATTTCGTGTTATAAAGCATTATACACTGCTCTCTTGGAATCATAAGGCATTGTATGTTGCTTACTTATCCCTTCATCGAGGGAACCAGGCGCACATGAATAATTAATTCTCTCTCTCTCTCGCTCTCTCTCTCTCTCTTCTCTTCTCTCTCTCTCTACCTATGTATCTCTCTCTATCTATCTATCTATCTATCTATCTATCTATCTATCTATCTATCTATATCTATCTTTCTGTTTCTGTTTCTGTGTCTTCTGTTTCTCTTTTCTTTCTTTTTCTCTGTATATTTACGAGCGCATGAAGCCAACAGAATTGGACATTTCTTCTTAGTTTTCAAAATTTTGTATAGAAGCTGTCGTATCTCGGGGCCTATCTGTTCTGAAGATGTGCGACAGTACCACCCTGTCAAATATGACCTCACAAATGACGGAGAAAGTTGGGAAAAAAAGGTCGCAAATGCACTCTGCTTCGGCAACAATGTTCAGACGAAGGCAATGTCATCAACACTTCCCCCGAGCTAACAAAAAAATAGCGAGTCGTTGCGGCTTTTAGTAATGATTCTCCACCTCATCAGATGAACCGAGGTTCCGTAAGCAAATGCGGAAGCTGTCAGAGAAAATATTATTATCCATGATTTAATCAGATGGTACATCTTTGGCAAGAGAGCTCTCGTATGAAGGTAAAGAACCGCAGGAAAACAGATTTTTTTTTTAATCTGGTAGCACCATTAAAATCATTATGATTGATTCTTCTTTTTTTTATGACTAAGACCTACATTTAGGGGCAGGTTCGTAAATGCATCTTATACGGACTAAGCAACTGACCACGTCGGATGCAAAATCAAGAAGGAAAAGAATCCCATCAGATTCTGCCTGGTGAAGCGGAAGGGAAGGAGGGCTGCTTACTGGTTACTCGTGAAAACACAAACATCCTGGTGGGTGGTGGCAAGGGGGGGGCCGACTGGCAGCACAATCGCCTGAAAAGCGAGAGAATCCCGGATCTGTGGTTTGCGTCTCGGACAGGAGTTTTTATCTCCCGCCCCCTGTTCCACCAGACCTGAAGTAGGTAGTGCTTTGAGAGCTAGTCTTTCAAATGAGGTGCCACGAACAGCACGCAATGAATGCGGGTAAAACAATTCCCAAGCAACAAGGGGCAACGTCTGAATGTCAACACCGTTTTCACCACTGAGGGTGACCAGCTATCCCAACCAGACCCTAGTTCACTGTGTGAGAGAGAGAGAGAGAGAGAGAGAGAGAGAGAGAGAGAGAGAGAGAGTCTGTCTGACTGTCAGCGCAGTGTTTTGTCACTGAGGTTACCAGGGGCCCTCACCCATACCTCCAGACCCTACTTCACCGAGACAGCAATATCTGATTTTCAACTCGGTTGTTTTATCACTGAGATCATCAGGTACCCCCCATCCCGAGACCTAGTTCACAGTGGCAGCAATGTCTGACTGTCACCACCACCATCCCCACCCCCACCCCCCCCCCCCCCCCCCCCCCACCCCCCCCCAGCCAAAAGCCAAAAAAACAACTTGGATCTCCGAGGCAGCAATATCTGTCAACTTAGTGTTTTGTCATTCAGTTCACCCGAAACCCCACCCAGTCCCTGGTTCTCTGAGACAGCGATATCCGAGTGTCAGTTTGGTGTTGTGTGTCACTGAGGCCACGAGACATCCCCACCAGGACCCTCGCTCCCGGAGACAGCAAAATGCCTTTTTTCTCCAGACCCTCTTGCTCTTTGATTGGGCAATCGCGTGTGTGTGTGCACGCACTTTACGAAACGATTCACTAAATGAAACAAATTTGAAACAAAAAAGAAACCATTCTGCAATGCACACTGAAAGAAATTCACACAGACACAGACAGACAGACAATCAGAGACAGAGACAGAGACAGACACAGACAAACACACAGACACGGAGTCAGAGAGAGAGAGAGAGAGAGAGAGAGAGAGAGAGAGAGAGAGAGAGAGAGTCTGAGAGACAGACAGACAGAGAAAGAGAGGTACACAGAGACAGAAGAGGGAGTAATGGAGAGAGAGAAAAGAAAGAGAAAATAAATCAGTATACCTGCGTGACATATATCGAAGCCAATATCCCCACGAACGTCGAAGGGAGGGGAAGGAGTTTGACGTGTTATTTAGCGGTCAGACACCTCAGGTGTTATTAGCTCGGACTTCTGCAGCCACCTTGGCAGCAAAGGCGACATGATTGCCTCGGAACATGCAGGGGACTGGATGAACGGGAAGCGAAGAGAGAGTTCAGGGAGGCGATGCGGAGGAAGAAGAAAGGATTCCCACGTGACAAAACCGTTGAGGACGTCCTGCCGCTCTCTTAAGAGCTCCTGTGCTGGCAGCAGGAAACCAAGAAAAATTCATTCATTACCCTTATTCCTTTGACTTTTTTCAAAATGCATTTCTGTCTGTCTGTCTGTCTGTCTGTCTGTCTGTCTGTCTCTCTGTCTCTCTCTCTCTCTCTCTCTCTCTCTCTCTCTCTCTCTCTCTCTCTGGCTGAAAATACTGATTTTTTTTCTTGTTCTCAAAGTTTTTTATACAAAACCTTTTTTTTCATCTTCTCTCTCTCTCACGTGTGTTCATGAATGTGTTCATCGTCAATTCTCTTTTCGTTTCTCTCTCTCTCTCTCTCTCTCTCTCTCTCTCTCTCTCTCTCTCTCTCTCTCTTAATAGGTACTTTCATAGTTTTGCATGATGTACCTGCCATAGCCGTAGCCTTTTGTATTGCATGATGAAGTGTTACATCTGTACGTTTACCCCTTCATGAGCGCCTGAGGCCTATATGAATAAACATCATCATTCATTCATTTCTCTTCATTCTCTCTCTCTCTCTCTCTCTCTCTCTCTCTCTCTCTCTCCCCCCCCCCTCCCTCTCTCTGTCTCTCTCTTTATCTCCGTGCTTGTTGATCAAAAGAATAAAGCACCAGAAAAAACAAAAAACAGCACCAGCAAAAACCAAGTATCTGTGTAGACCAAAAAAAAAAGCCCCATTTCAGTTCAAAATGTGCTAGCATAGTCTTTCTGTAGGCTTTCCTTTACAAAAGGCATTTTTTCTGTCTGGGGAAAATTCGCTTTGGAACAATAACATCTTCAGACAGACTAGTAAAAGAAAAAAAAAAAAGAAAATCGTAAAAGAATCGTTGATTGAACAGCCAGGGCTGTTCTATCGGATTCGCGGAAGTCTCTGGTGGTCAGTGTCTGCGCATCGTTGCAGCTTAGCCGTGCGTTGTTCCGGGTCATCAGCGTTTCCTTTGGAAGTGGCTGGACTGCGTCTTTTGGGCGTGTTGTGACGTGTTTTTTTTTTTTTTTTTTTTTTTTTTTTTTTTTGTTTTTTTTTTTGTTTTGGTTTGGTTTGGTTTGGTTTGGTTTGGTTTTTTGTTTTCTCCACGTCTTACAGATCTTGACGTCATTCAACACGGCAAAAATCGCCGGGTGTGCTGGCATGCGTGCTTTCTCTTTTCCTTGACATGCTGGATCAACCCCCCCCCCACCCCCCCCCCCCACCCCCCCCCCCCCACCCCTAGATTCCCCAGTCTACAATCAAGACAAATGTTTTTTTTTAACATTTTTATTTGTTTTTCTTGTTATTCCACATACAAAAGAGAGAGAGAGAAAAAACAACACACACACATACATAAAAAGAAGCCAAACAATAACAAAAAGAAATAAACAGCAACATTCATAACTAAAAGTTAGGTATAAAGCTAGAAAAGCAAACAAACATACATACACAAAGAGCCAAAGCACACACACATGAAAAAAGAAGAGAGAGATAGACAGTGGGAGAGAGAGAGCGAGAGAGAGAGACACACACACAGAGAGAGAGCGTTTTCAATATAGCATTGTCTATGTATAAAGAAAACCATGGTTACTTATTGACAATGCTATAGAAATATACATAAACCTGTATACATCATACAATCAAGACAAGTTGACCTTGGAAACGGAGGATGAAAGTAAGGATAGGGCACAAAGGAGGACAATACTCAGAGGGGAGAGAGAGAGAGAGGGGGGGGACGTGAGGGGGCGCGACTCTGTTGCGACCAGTGATGTGCACGAATACTGTCCTGCATTTTT
>JADBJO010008527.1:48090-94970 GCA_016801955.1 Conus betulinus
CACAGCGACGTCTCATTGAGTGAACCAGGCGGCGGAGGGTGTCCTGGGGTACCGCCTGCCACTCCTGCTGCAGCAGGTGGAAGAGGTCGTCAAGGGTGGTAGCAGGTGGGTCGTGGGCGCGGACCCGCCGCCCCAACACGTCCCACAGGTGTTCTATTGGGTTCATGTCGGGCGAGCGGGCCGGCCAGTCCATCCTCGTACCTGTTGCTCCTCCAGGAACCTGTTCACCACCGCAGCTCGATGACAGGGGGCATTGTCATCCTGGAACTGGGCGCCGGGTCCCACCGCCTGCAGGGCCGGCAGCACAGGGGTCGGAGAATGGTGTCCCTGTACGCCACGCCACGCCGGTCAGACGGCCTTCAACACGGTGTAGGGGGGTCTTGTGGTTGAGGCTGAACCCACCCCACACCATCACGGACCCCCCCCCATAGCGGTCATGCTGCCTGACCGCGGCGTCCGCGTAGCGTTCGCCGGGACGGCGCCAGACGCGTACCCGCCCGTCGTTAAATGAGAGGGTGAACCGGGACTCGTCCGAAAAGATCACTCTCGCCCACTGATCTCTTGTCCACCTCCTGTGAAGTGCTGCCCAGGTCCTGCGGCGTCCCCCGTTGTGCTGGGGTCAGGGCGGTTTCACTGCTGGGCACCTCGACCTGATCCCTGCCGCGTGGAGCCGGTTCCGGATGGTCTGTGTGCTGACGTTCACATTGCTGGCTGCCCGTAGTCGATCTCGCAGTGCTCGAGAAGACGCTGTCCTGTCCCTCAAGCAAGACAGAACCACGTAGCGATCTTGCTCTCTTGTTGTGGATTCTGAGTCGCCCAGGTCGTTGTGGCTCCTCTACATTTCCGGTGTTGCGCCAACGATCTCTTAGCCTTTGAATGGTCGAGAGGGACACACCCCAAGCCTTCTAGCGATCTCTCTTAAGGCAATACCTTCTTGGTGCCAACCAATCGCCCTTCCTCTGTCCACATTGCTTAGTCTTCGTCTCGGAGGCATGATTAAAGTTGTCTACAAATCCCGGCTTTAAATACCCGGAAGACGGAGAAAAATGTTCGGGTGTGTGTTCAGAACAGGTACGGCTTTCACGTGCACCACAGTTTTCATTCTTACCAAGCTTGCTCCGCAATCTAGGCCGAACAACTGACACCCTCATTTTTTTGGGATTTTTTTCGCTTCACATGGAGCAGGGTGGATAACTGCTGATAAACATTTTTTCTTTACGATGCTATAGGTTTGTTATTTGGGTACTGTGGAAGACGATTCCCTCAAAAATCTTTTTGAAAAACAACAAGGGTAGGGTAGTGTTGAAGGCCACAAACAAGCTATGTACCCTATCCTAGCTGCCGGCATGTTGAAAAAAAAAAAAAAAAAAAAAAAAGAGGAGGACCTCCAACGGTCATTCAGGCAGTCCGCATTGTATAGCTACAATGGTGACTCCACCACCTCAGTCCTTGATGTTCAGTCCATGGGGAGTGAGCGTCCCTAGCCTAGAGATCAGAGATGATTCAAGGAATTTACGGTGTGTATGGCATCTGAGTGGGTTTTGGTGAACAGCAGAGACTGACATATGAAACACGTTATGTCCAGGGCCATTGAAATGTGTACCTATGGGGGGTGTCCTTATTCAGGTTTACAGCCTGGAGGTGTTCCCTGAATCTGTCATCCAGGGTACGGTAGGTCTCACCACAGTAGAGTTTGGAACAAAGGCTGCATGAAAGAATGTACACAAGGCTGGAAGATCGGCAAGTGAAGGGGGATCTGATGGTGAAACTTTTGCCTGATGGGCCCCTGAAGGTGTTAGTGTGGTTGTATTTAAAAAGGGGCAGGTTTTGCATCGAGGTTTGTTGCAGCGGTGGTTTCCTGGTGGAGAGCTGCTCGGCGAGTCTTTGTAAGTGGCTCGTACTAGATGATCCCTGAGGTTGGTGTCACGCAGGTATGCCACTAGTGGAGGTTTGTCGAAGGTGGACTTGAGTTTTTTTTTTTTTTTTTTTTTCCCACCCCTCCTCCATCCTCCCCCCTCCCTCCCAACAACAACCGTCTACTTTCAAACCAGATTTCCTCTGATTTCCATTCACTCGCCTTTCTTAGCCTGTGTCTACCCAGCCTCCTTTATTTATGTGTGTGTGTGTGTGTGTGTGTGAGTTTTGAGTTCTTGTCACGTCAAAATGTATTGTGACATCTTGTTTTTTATCTGTGTCTCCCCGTTCTTTACGTCATTAACACAGCAAAATTTGCATGTACTGTCGTGGGTCCTCAGTTTCATGTCACTTGAAAAAGACTCTAAGAGTAGAAACGTTGTGTGCATTGTTTTTGTTTTCTTTTTGACCCCCCTTTTGTTTCGGGTCTTTATCACCAATCCTCAAATTACATAGTTGTTAAGATGTTTGTTTGCTTTCTTACATACTAAATCGTAATGTTCTTTCCATTTGAGATGACTTTCTATAATCACACAAAATATTTTGCAGCATTGGTTTCTTTAAGAATAGTATTGTGAATAGAGTATTCTGATCTAGTTGGTGAGCGTTTATTACATATAGGTAAACTTGGCACTTCTGGGGATAAATTCCATTTTCTACGTTCTTTCCCACTCTTGTAAAGCATTTAGATCTTCTTGTAGAATGCGTGTATCATTCTTGCTTCTGATTGTTCCTTATACTAAAGCTGTCATCTGCAAAAGCACTTATGTCATTTATATAAATTAAAAGAAAAAAAGAAGGGCCCCAGAACAGTTCCCTGTGGTACAACTGACAAGACTGGTTTACAATGGGATTGACAACCCTTCCACAATAACTCGAGGAATGATCTAGACCAGAAACCCCCAATGCCGATTGTAGTATATCGAGACTGGTTTATTATTAGAATCACATGACTTAATTAAGTACGTTATTATGCGAGATTTGGATGTTGTACGAGATCTGTGTAACCGACTACGAAGGTTTGCGGGAGACCAGAAAAATAAGCCCGTTTTAAGTTTCAACGTGTCTTTCTTGATATTGTATGAAAGGTTACAAATTGGCGACGAGGAAAATTGTGAAAGACGAGACTTCGAGTCGGCAAGTGCTTTCTTCGTTCGGCAGCAGATTAGTGGACATTTTTGTCAAACTCGTACCGGCGTCAGAGATCTAGATCTACAAAGATGGCTGCGAACATTCCCTGTGTTGGTTCGTTTGACCCAGCAGGCGATCCTTCAAGTGTTTCGACGAGATGGGCTCGATGGAAAAAGAGCTTTGAACTTTATGTAGCAGCTAGAGGTGATGTGCAAGAAAATCAGAAAAGCCTTACTTCTACATTGTGCTGGAATTGAAGTGCAAATGATCTTCGAGACGTTGGAAGGAGGTGCATCCTATGACGAAGCCGTTTACTGCTCTTGACACCTACTTCAAGCCTCAAAGAAACGAAACGTTCGAGAGACACGTATTTCGTCAGATGGAACAAAAAGAGGGCGAGACAACTTCACAATACGTCACAAGACTTCGTCAGCAAGCAGCAAATTGCAACTTTGACGACAAGGTGGCAGAAAACATCCGAGACCAGTGTGTTGACAAGTGTATTGACAGACGATTAAAAGCAAAACTACTGGAGAAAAAGGACTTGACCTTGCAACAGCTGTTAGAAATCTCCAAGCCCATGAAGCAGCCCTTTCACAGTTCAAGACAATGATGGGGGGTGGTGTTTCTGAAACAGTTGTGGGTGCTGTAGGGGGTATGGGTACAAACAGTAAGAAAGGAACAAAGAATCCAAAGGGTTGATATTAAGGGAACAAATGGGAAAGATAAAACTTGTTTTAGATGTGGGAAAGTAGGTCATTTTGCTAAAGATAAGGCCTGCCCTGCAAAGGGAAAAACGTGTTCTCTAGTGCAAGAAACCTGGACATTTTGCTTTGTGTATGCAAATTAAAGCCAAAGCAAGTGAACACTGTACAGAACGATACAAACAATGATGATGATGACTTTACATTTACTGTAGAGAATGACATTTGTTTTTGGTTCTGATGATGATTATGCATTTATGAATGGAAGTGGACGGAAGTGCATGATGGATGTGGTTGTTGGTGATGTATGTGTACCCATGATGGTAGATTCAGGAGCAAGCTGTAATATTGTTGATAGGCAAACATGCAAAACATGAAGATGAAGAAAGTGAAATGTCACACTACAAAGAAAGCAGACAGACAAACAAGAAAACTGTTTGCGTTTGCCCAGAAACAACCATTGACAATTGTTGGTACATTTACAGCAGATGTAAACATTTCAGGTTACACAAAGAAGAACACAGCAGAATTCATAGTGATAAAAGAAAAAAGTAATGTTTCTCTTTTGGAAGGGAGACTGCAGAACAGTTAGGTGTTCTAAAACTTGGTTTGCCTCCAGATGTTACATGTTCAGTCAGTGAAAAACCAGAACTTAAAGCAGAGTACAAAAGCTTGTTTTCTGGAGAGCTTGGAAAACTGAAAGATAAACAGATCAAACTGCATGTAAAACCCAGCGTAAAGCCAGTTGTTCAAAATGCGAGACGCGTGCCGTTCAGTTTTCGTCCGAAAATTGAAAAGAAAATCGCAGAGCTAGAGAAGCTTGATATCATTGAACGTGCCAGTGGTCCTACAACATGGGTTAGTCCAATTGTTGTCGTGCCAAAAGCAAACACAGATGACATTCGTTTATGCGTTGACATGAGGCAGGCAAATGAGGCAATTGAACGCGAAAGATTTCCGATTCCGACAATCGAGGAAACACTTCTTGAAATGAATGGTAGCACCGTTTTCTCAAAACTTGATCTAAAATGGGGTTTTTTCACCAACTCGAGTTGGAAGAAGAATCGCATCATGTCACAACATTTGCGACTCATATGGGTTTGTTTCGGTACAAAAGATTGATGTTTGGTGTTACATCCGCACCAGAAATATACCAGTATACCATTCAAAACATACTCAGAGACTGCGAAGGACAGCGCAACATGACAGATGATATAATCATTTATGGCACAACACTAGAAGAACATGACCATAGACTGGATGCAGTTTTTGAGAACACTGAAAGAGAATGGTTTGACTTTGAACGCAGACAAGTGCGTGTACCGTATGTCAGAGTTACAATTCATGGGATTCATGCTGTCGGAAAAAGGAATTGGTCCGACATCTGCCAAAGTTGAAGCAGTGAAAAATGCGACGCGACCAACCTGCGTGTCAGAAGTCCGAAGTTTTTTCTTGGTCTGGCTCATTTTAGTGCTCGGTTCATTCCGAACTTCGCAACAAAAGCAGAAGCGCTTCAGAAATTGACGCGGAAAAATGTCGTTTTTCGCTGGGGACCGGAACAAGAAAAATCATTTCAGCTTTTGAAAGATGACCTTGCAAAGTCAGAAAATCTCTCATACTTTGATCCAGACGCAGAGACAAAGATTGTCACAGACGCTAGTCCAGTAGGATTAGGTGCTGTTCTCACTCAGGTACAAAATGGCGTGAAGCGAGTCATTTTCTATGCAAGCCGAAGTCTGACTGCGGTTGAACGTAGATATTCACAGACCGAAAAAGAGGCTCTCGCTATAGTGTGGGCCTGTGAACGGTTTCATCAGTATGTGTATGGTGTGAATTTTACACTTGAAACCGATCACCGACCTCTTCAGTTCATTTATTCGCTGCGATCAAAACCATCAGCTCGAATTGAAAGGTGGGTACTCAGGCTGCAGAGTTACTCGTTTAAGGTTGAGTACAAACCAGGATCTCAGAATATCGCTGACTCATTGTCAAGACTTGTTGCAGAAAACAAAGCATGTCAGGATAGGAATGTTGCGGAGGAATATGCTTATTTCTGTGCAAAAGAAGCTGTTCCAACTGCAATGACAGCTCGTGAAATAGAGGAAGAGTCAGGAAAAGATGAAGAGCTAGGTTTAGTTCGAGAGTGCATTCAGACAGGAAAGTGGGAAAAGTGTCCTAATGTGGCATACAAAACACTGCGTGATGAACTTACCTGTCTTGGAAAGCTGATTTTGAGAGGAACTCGCATTGTCATTCCGGAAAGTTTGCGTGAAAGAGTGATTGAAATCGCTCATGAGGGTCACCAAGGAATTACTAAGACAAAAGAAAGACTCCGTACAAAAGTATGGTGGGCTAGGATGGATAAAGATGTTGAAAAACAAGTTAAATCTTGTCATGCATGTCAATTAGTCAGTCAACCATCTGTACCAGAGCCAATGATTCGAACAAAAATGCCAGAAGGTCCCTGGGAGGATCTTGCCATTGATCTATTAGGACCGTTTCCTTCCGGTGATTCTGTTCTCGTAGTCGTTGACTACTTCAGCAGATTTTTTTTTGAGATTGCTGTTCTGAAATCTACCACTGCAGGTAGAATTATAGAAGAACTTGAAAATTTGTTTCACAAGACATGGAATACCAATCTCCATTAAATCAGACAATGGACCACAGTTTGTTTCCACCGAGTTCAAAGAATTCATGGCCGAAAATAACATTGAACACAGATTTTCAACACCATTGTGGCCCACAAGCCAATGGTGAAGTGGAACGCCAAAATAGAACTCTGATGAAAGCAATCAAAATTGCACAAGCTGAAGGAAAAAACTGGAAGAAAGAGCTGAACAAATTCCTTTTGTCGTACAGAACTACACCACACCAAACTACAGGTGTAAGCCCGGCTGAACTGTTTTACAAACGAAAACTTCGAACAAAACTGCCGGAGATTGATTCCGTTCTGAAGTTTGAAATGGATGAAAGCATTCGAGACCGCGACCGAATCCAAAAAGAGATGGGAAAACAATATGCAGATGAAAAACGCAAGGCAACAAACAGTGAAATAGCTGTAGGTGATGAAGTTTTACTTCAACAAAAGAAAACAAGACAAACTTTCAACAAATTTTGAACCAGAACCATACAAAGTTATTCAAAGAAATGGATCAGAAATTCTGATTGAGTCACCAGTCAGTGGTGCACAATACAAAAGAAATGTGGCACACATGAAGAAATTCATAAGCAAAGAAGCAAAACATGATGCAGAACAAAAGAGTAGTCTGAAAGAAATAGCTGATCAGACTGACAAACATGGAGATACACAGACAGAAACTACACAATCACAAGACACACAGATATAGAAACTGCACAGTCACAAATGCAACCTGTCAGACAATCCACAAGAGTGAAAAGATTACCAGAAAAGTTCAAAGACTATGTTGTGACTAGGTAGACATTAAAATTGATGTCATGTGTTTATTTTTGTTTGAGTGGATAGTTATTCAATATTGTTTAGAAATTTAATTTTTTGTGCGCGGAACTATATTTCAACAAGGAGAGTGAGAGCACTAGCTGTTAAATTCAAATGTCATGCAGAATTTGGTTTGTAAAGGGGAATGAGAGAGAGAGTGAGTGAGTGAATCAGAAGTTGTTTTAATTTTAGAGATGAGTGTAAAGAATTTAGGACTTGATGATGGTGTTTAAAAGAAAGAAAGAAAAAAAAGAAGTTATGAGTTTTAACGCTGGGTATAGGAGTTTACTGTTTTAGTTAGTAATATTATTCTAAACAAAGGGAGAGATTGTAGTATATCGAGACTGGTTTATTATTAGAATCACATGACTTAATTAAGTACGTTATTATGCGAGATTTGGATGTTGTACGAGATCTGTGTAACCGACTACGAAGGTTTGCGGGAGACCAGAAAAATAAGCCCGTTTTAAGTTTCAACGTGTCTTTGTTGATATTGTATGAAAAGGTTACACGATGTGTTCTAATTTAAGTAGCAGGCCCTCATGGTTAACCTTATCAAAGGCTTTAGAAAAGTCCAATAAAATTCCATCTATTTGCTGTCTGTTGTTAAGACAGTTATTAAAATCATTGAGAGTCCTTAAAAGTTTAGTCTCACAACTCCTTTGCTGTCTAAAACCATGCTGGGCATTATTTAAGAAGTCATATTTGTCAAGATGCTACATTATGTTCAGGTAATTTTGATGATATGGATTAAGAGATACAGGTCTATAGTTCTCTGCTTTTTTTTTGTCACCCTTTATGAATAAGGGACAATGCCAGCATCTTGCCACTCTTCAGGGTGTTACTTCCTGGTCCAGTGAAGCTTGGAGAAGTAGTTGGTATACCTCAGTCAGTTCATTGGTACATAATTTTAAGAGCTTGTCAGGGATGCCATCAGGACCAGTAGCTTTATTTTCAGTGACTTAAATACTCCGCTTTGCTTACTTTGATATTTTGCATTTCAGGGAGTTTATCATCATCCTTTAGTCTAACATTAATTAGAGGCTTGGGATTTGAGAAAACCAAACAAAACTGATTGTTTTAGCAAGTTTACTTTTCCTTCAGGGTCCTGTAATAGGTCATTCTCTGATGATTTCTCAGGTCTGGAATCCCAATATTGTCCTGTCTCTTACTCCTTGTCTAACCCTTTTATTAAAACAATTTCTTATCACCGTACTATTTCTGATATCTGAAATCAGAGGTTCAAATCTGGGCCTAGTAATCGGCGTGAGAACAGTGCTCAGCACAGGCATACACAAGAGGCTGACATGGTTCAGGTTGCACAAAGTTATATAACCAGCAAAAATGGAACTAAAGGCATCTACATCAGAAATTTCAAAATTGAACTGATTATTAGGAACACAGTTGTTTCTATCACATGTGCAAATAGCAAGAAAAAATAGAAAGCTTTGAAAGACACGAGAAACAGCACACCGGTAGCCATCTTGAAAAACCAAGTAAGACACACCTTACCTGAAAAGACTTTAAACACAATTTCGTTTAAAAAGTAAAATTAAGCAGTAAACAGCCAACAGTGCTGATTATTAAAAATCACAGTCACGCGTATGAATAAAAGATTAAAAGATGATTAAAGATGTAAAAAAATGAAATTACCAGGCAGCCTCTTCGCTGGACATGCGCAAGATTGTCAGTGAAGTAATGGACATAGCCTTCTCAACTGGTGAAAAATGATGATAGTAGTGTGTCCTGAATGAGTACAAGGAAGGGGGGTTCTGTCTGAGAACATTGTCAAGCTACTATCTTCCTGTAATGTCAGTCATTTTACTGGACAGCCAGGTGAGTGATACTACACAGCCAGTATGATTGTGATGCTACACAGTCAGAATGGTTCTGATGGGAAATTACTCCCCACATTCATAATAGAACAAGGACACCCTGTAGATAGCAGACCTTCACCAGGTCAAAAACTGTTCTATTTAAGTTCAACCAGACCTTCAGGAATTCTTCATCTATCTCATGATATTTCTCCAAAGCCATCTTGAAGAAGGGTCTAACAGAATCCTCGTTATTTTCCGCTGTGGTAACTGTGCAATGATTGAATGAATGTATCCTCTTATCCCTGCTTACATATGCTATTTTGTTCACTGGATCTAGATTGCCACCTACATCAGTACCAGATCTTACTATTTCATAGATGATGGTACATCTAGTAAGTCCGACTTTTTTCATTAAGATCCATTCAGTTATTCAGAAATTTACAAAAACGTCCAAAAAAAAATACTCGTCTTATACTGCTGTTTGGTCCAGATCTGCGTGAAATTTATGGGTTGGCTGTTGGGCCTCATTGCATCAAGTTTCATTAAAGTTGGTTTAGTAGATTGGGGTAATCCAGCTGGCAGGCAGACCAACCAACCAAGCAAGCCCATGGTGGAAATGGTAACACTATTCTTTGCTTTTGTCTGGCTTATAAAGATATTCCCAACAGCAAAACTACAAAATGTTACCAATTTGAGAGAGGCAAAAAGCTGTGTGGTGCAACTGCATGGATGACAACAAATGAATTCATGAAAGTGTTTTGTTACTACAATACCAAGGTCTTGGACCTTAAGTAGGGTTGCCCGCTCCTTCATAATGATTTGATATACTGCCATCCTGCTTACACCTGCTACATTCACAGCATAATGAGAATATGTGTCTGTCCACGTTTCTCTTTGGATTTGCTTGTAGAGGGAACGTGCTTATAAAATACTGTGAAGTTTGTCTGCCTTTCTTACCATCCTTTTTTTTTCCCGTCCTATTATTATTTTTGCCGATAAATTCTCTGTATAGATGAGCAAGACATATGTTCATCTCGATGTTGGCAGCATTTTCCCAGTGGCAATATTTCTGTACAGAGTACTAAAAATTGTAACTTGTCACACAAGCACTTTTCTATGTGGTTCCCATCCTTTGAATTGAAGATACTGGCCATCACCTTGCCTGTATTTCAGCAGCAGACCAAACAGATGGAATACATCAACTTTTGTCTGGTTCTGCACACAACAGAAGACTCACATGATCAGAAACATCACTGTAAATAGCCATGGACTGTGTCACACAGTAGTACACAGGGACAAAACATTTTTGAAACGTGAGTTTTGAGTTTGCATTTTTCTTCAGATCTGTATCACTTTAACCTTCACAGCATTTTTCTTCAGTTCTGTATCACTTTAACTTTCACCATTTTAAAGCACAGCTGGAGTAGATGAAATACTTAAACAGTGTGACTGGTTCAAATGGCTTATCTATTGTGTTGTGCGATTGAAAAGCTTGGTCTCCATTTAAAAGTTTTGTACATAGCTGTGCATTTCTCATTAAGATCCATGCAAAATGTCGATTCTCATCCTTGTCCGAGGATAGATAATTGCTGTGTCCTGTAAACCATGGTCTGTAATATGTGCTTGATGATGCGAGTCAGTGTGGGCACCGATTTTTGTTTATGTTTTAGATTTTCCAAACCAACCAGATGCTGTTATGGAATGATGACATTTAACATGCATATTTTAAGGCCAGATTTTGATTTATCACAGACAGCTGGAAGAATGTAATTTTCCTCTGACAGTGTCACACGCTACTATGCAAAGTGGTCAGGTTATAAACAGGAATGCTTCTCTGCGCATGCTTACTACCGATTCTCTTTGGCCCTTTGCAGATGATTTTACCAAGCAGTTTTCAACATCAGCCTATTTACATTTTGAAAAGATTGAAGTTTTAGTTCCATTTTCTGTCATGAATAGACATGCTTGTATGCAATTCTGGGTTCAAGATTTACTACAGACTCATCAATCATTACTTCTAAGGGGATTCAAAGCCTTGAAAATTTGAGATGTCAGGTTTACTAAACTAGGTTTACTAAGAATGCTATCACATTTACAAAAGCTAACAAAGAGAATTTGAATAAGCCATTGAAAGACAAAGGATCAAAAATCCAAAATGCAGTGTGGTAGCTTTTAAACGGCTGTATGTTTAGTAACCGGTGTTGCCATCTGCAGCATCCTTGTTCGTCATGGAGTTAACAAGTTAGAAAGATGGCTGTCCATTCCTAGACATGGTGTTTTTCCTAGCCATGTGTGTCTCGAATGGAAGGCCCTAGAAGAAAATTTATGCTTAATTAAGTGCATCCCATGGTCAGTTAACTGTTCAATCGTACGGCCAAGTCACAAGACCTCCTATGAGTGGCCATATCTGCTCTTGTCAGTGAAGACAAATTCCTGTAATGTCTTGTGGCTACTGTCTTTACTGCTGGCCGAATGCCAGTTGACACTTGGCTGACTGTCCTGCAACATAATGATAGGGCAACATGACTGTGACAAAACATAGTCTGTACAGATAAGAAGGGCAAGGATCAATTCTGCTGATGGAAACATGCAATGTTATGTTAACAAATAAAGTACAGGGGCAGGGGGGGAGGGGACAAGTGCAGGGTTTCGTCTGCTGATTTGATTTTGTCAGTGGGACACGTAAAATATGCAGTGCAGCAGTTATTAATCGGGGATGTAATCCAGATTTCGTCTGATCTTGGACCTGTGGCTAGATTTTGTCCAATGTTCCTTTAGTCTTCCTTTAAACATAAGTTGCAAAGACATTGATGAGCCAAAGTGCAAGCACTACATCTATCCGTTGTCAGTAAAGTTCAGTTCAAAGTGAATGTGACAAAAAGGAGAATTTCACAGAACTGACCAATGACTGCGAGTTCTAATGTACAACATTTGTGAAATTTCCATTGAATGTGGACATACATTAAGGTGTACAGATATTGTTCAGTACTTTGATTACAGCATTAGAACTATCAGTATCATTACATGTCACACATCCCAGAGTGTACGCCGTCAAGAACAGTCCACTAGAACCCTCCGTCCTGGGCCTTCCTCTTCAGTGGTCCCCACAAAGGTCCTGACACCAGGTGTCTCTTGTTCAGTATCGCATCCACTTGCCATGGGACTTCTGCTTCACTGGTTTTCTGAGTGATATTACAATAAACCAGTATGTCCTTAACAATGTATATTTTCTATTGATACTTTGTTTTTGCCTTTTAGCATAATCATGTTAGCATGCATTCTTGCCCATGAAAGCAGTTAGGCAGGAAAAGTGTTGGCTCATCGACATGGAGCTATCTGTGAATGCTGACCAAAAATTTCATCATTGGAATTCATTTCATTGTCAGGCTAAGACTAGGCTGAATCACAGTTTTGTTCTCTTGGGGAACTGAGAATGGTTGTGGTTGTGTGGCTTAGTGAAGTACTGAAGTCGGATGTAGGCTTCAGCATAAAATGTCAGCATGTTGACATTGTCAGAATAATGCCATACACATAATATGTGTAGATGTATCCCATGGTTTCCATTTAAGTGACCTTCTGATTGTCAGAGCTTCATTTGTGCTTAAAACTGAAAAGCATGTTTGATTTTTGTGTGTTACTCTGTTACAGTTTATTGTCTGGATATATAAGCATGCAGGTGAGTTAAACTGAGTACTGTGTTATTTCTTTTAAGATTTGCAGATATGATGTTGCCTCCCCAGGCAGTAAAATTCACCTAGAAATGCAAAGGTAATTGTAGGTTTATCTTGAAGAACCTCATTATGATATACAGAGAAAAAAGGGATCTGCTGAATGCCATTTTATTTTTGAGAACACAGCTGCTTTGGAAGTTGGAAACTGTTCTAGTTTTTAACTTTATGTTTCTGGATTTATCTTGTAAGATTTATTCTGATGCAGAGGAATAAATTTAAAGTGTGTTCTTGTGATCAGGGATGTCAACTTATAATCGTCTCCTTTGGTACAGTGCTATTCTAACAGACCTTTCAGTTCAAACATCCAACCATGCACACAACTCTTGCCATCCTGTTCAACTACACTAGAAATAAATATTTCTTTATTATGTCTGGTTTATATTTACATGTAAATAGACAAAATGTGAATATCAAACATTACTGATGTATGGCTATCTGGACATGTCTACTGAACATGGAGGAAGCAACTGGGAACACATACTGCAACTGCATACTGAATGCAACTTAAGGGTAACTTGTGTCCTAGAGATGAACAAATTGGGTACAATTCATGTTTACAAGGCCATTATCTAAAGGTATCTACATAAAATGGCATGCATTTACTGTCCTGTAGAGGCCCGTTCCTGTTCAAATGTGCTGACAATGTTGGGTACGCTTTCAGGACAGTGATGCTTTAAATCTTTGACTAAGGGGAAATGTCCAGTGTCCACAGCCATACCCTTTCCTCTCTTCCAGCCCAGCTGATATGATCCAGACATCCATTTCACACTTGAGCCCAGTGGAATGCATACATCCATTTCACACTTGAGCCCAGTGGAATGCATACTAAACAGTCAGCCACTCTTAGATCATAACACACCACCAGCAGTTGACTGAAATTACCCTGAAAAAGTTCAATCATCTCTCCCATTGCTCAACCCCTGACAACACTGGACATCATAATCAGGTCTGCTCACAATTCACTGTCACAGCCCACAATGCTGGCGACATTTCTTGACAAAGAAGGGATAAGTTGTGAACACACTCTACACAGTGCATCCATCACAACTTATGGCATCATGCCCACAGTCACTACTTTCACTACAGTCTCTTCAAAAATAATACAAACTGGATTAAACATCCTGAAAGACTTGTTTTACCATTCCTCACATCAAATAAGTAAAATATAGGATATATGCATACAGATGTAACTTTTATCATATTACACATTGGCTGCTGAAAGGTGAATTACGAGACGAAATTTTCAACGCCCCTTTGCCTTTACAGCATTCATGTTTCTCCACGTTATAAGAATTAAATGAGAGACCATCACTTCATAATGTCTGAAAAAGCAGCTGAATGCTTTTTGACGCTCCCCCCCCCAACTTGCCATACCAAAATCTTGTGCACACAATTTCAAAATTTTGGTGTTGGTAGTATATATACTTCACTATGTTATCAATAAAATAATTTTAAATAGCTGACCATGTAAAAATACATGTCAAACAGGAACAATCTGAGTTCAACATCTTGACCACACAGAAATTCAGTGGTAATGCAAGTGGATTTGGAAGCAGTTTTAAGACGATCCCTATAATGTCTTATGGATTGGGCATTTTCAAGCCAGTAGGACTGACCATGGAGATGGAAGTTGGGCCAACCTGTTGTGGCTATGGAAACCTTTGTGACATCACTGGTGGAAGAACTACCTATTTTCATCCTTGAAATAAGGAAGACTTTAACTTATCATCTGGAACAGAATTTTCAACATGACTTTGCTTGAAAAGAAAAACAAAAAGCGGCAAGATAGATACATTCTTAGTTAACAAAAGATCAGAGGGCACAAATATGATGACAGGAAGCTGAATATTCAATGAATGTAATCTCAATAGTCAGGCCAGATGTCCTAAATGCCCAAGTGATATGATCAGAGATGACAATGTCGTTTTACTGTATCTGCAACAAGTGCTTGAATTGGATGTGGGTGTCTGCTTATGCAGAGGACTAGTTGTTCTGTGATCAAATTTTCAGCGACTTGGTTTTTTTTTCTTTCAATACCAGCATCCCTGTTGCCATTAACACTCAGCCTGAGAATCACTTCCCATTAACTGGTAAAAACTATTCTTCATCAAATGACGAAGTATATTCTTGAGCAGCACCCTGCTATTAGCTCAAGTAGAACCCTGCAACTTATGGCAACACATCCCATAAGATCACAGTCATTACGGTTTGCCTTGGGGAATAAGGTCTATGATTCCCGAACCACCGATCAGTTTTAACTGCCCTTGATTATTTCTGTTGCTGAATAAAAAGTTGGTAGAACAGAAATTTTCGTAAACCCACAACCTGTCAAAAGATGCAGCACTTCCAGAACTCCATGTCTTTATCTCCGTCAGAGTGCTAAGGCACATTTGAATAGCGCCAAGATGCCTTTCCACTGGGGTGGTTTCTGGAGGACAGTACTTGGAAAGTTAAAGTCAACTGTCTCTATTGGTAGCTGTTCTACAATCATCAGGATATTTCATTATGATGCGCCCTCATACAATCTCTCTTCCTTTAGCATCCAATTTCCGGTTTCATCAATGTATCAGCATATGCGACATGAAATTCAGCATAGAAACTATTTCTATCTCATTAGCTGTCTCTAAGTAATAAACACATAGTTGTGTTTTAACCTTCAAAGCCAATGAAGAAAAAAAAGAATGTCATGACAAAGAAAATCTTAGAATTTGAGCATCTAAATTGATCAACTTGGGGAGTCAACAGTCCCAAACATGCAAATGATTTATAGTGACACTTCAGTTGAACATACTTTTGCAGAAAACTTCATAGCATCCCTTGTGCTTTGATTTTACTGAAAGTTACTTTTCCCTTGATAGTATATGGAGTTAACTGGATCTGTAAACAGAATTTACACAATCTGCCCTATCTTACCCATGCTTCACTGGAAAATAAATGCCCTATCTTACCCATGCTTCACTGGAAAATAAAGCAATGTGGATTGCCACACACAGCAGCAAAAAAAAAAAAAAGTCAAATTCTGTGGCCCTTCATGCCCTGCTCTCATGGTGACCTCAATTTCGATGTCCTCTCCACGTCTGTGGTCTTGGTTTGGTTCCGTCGGGGTCATCCATATCAGCGAATCCATGGGGGCTGTCGTTGGATGGACGTGGTGGCGCCCTCCGAAGGGAGAGCTCACTCACGCCGGCTCCGTGACTGAGCTATTACTGTCATCAGTAGGGGGCTTAGTAGGTGGTGTCCTGCGTATGTTAGATCAGAACAGGCACCACTGAACACCACCAAAGTGACTCGGCAGCAGTGCAGTGTCTCCTCCGGTGGGTTGCCTCTTGACGACTTGACACTGACGGCTCCCTGTGGATTGCCGATGCCCGGGGCTGACCGGGCTGTGGCTGTGGACAGGGTGTCGGAATGAGCAGCGTGGGTGCACTGCCTCTAAGGTGGCACAGAGGCTGGGACAAAAAAAAAAAAAAAAAAAGGTCTCAAAGCAGATGAACAAACTATTATCTTCATCCAAGTACCATATCTGATCATTTTGGTATCAGATGATAAATCACAATATGTATACAACTATCCTGTAGGCATAAGAAATGATCTTGAGGAACTAAAGTTCCTGTTTGTGAACACTTCTTTTCTGGTTAAAATGCTGCAGACACAAGTATTAAAAATTCCTGACAAACTGATTTAACTTTCACTTTTCTAAATTTCTATGCCTGTGACCCGATGTTGAAAACAATTGCCATCCGCCACCACCTCTCCCTCTCTCTCTCTCACACACACACACACACTCTTTTGTGTTACCTGTTTACCTCATTTTAAAACAGCAGGCTTTGCCCCCTTAACCCCCCTTCACCTCTCACTCCCTTCCCTCCATCTGTCTGGCTGATTTCATTCTGAATTTTGATGTCATTGCCACCCCTGCTCTTCTTCACCTTCTAATCAGATAGCGCTTAACACTTTTTAAAACAGCCTGGGTACCCCCTGGGCCACACACACCTCTACAAAGGAATCGGTCACTTGTCCAATTCTCCGTGGTGACAACCCTGATAATTTTATGGCCCTTTGCGGTCGGCTGGGCTATAAGCAACATTACCTTACCTTTCCAATTCTCCATCCCCACTCACTCTTGCTTCACAAGCAGGATTGCCAAGATGCTATCGTGGATATTTCATTGAAGTGCATGTCTGCACGTCATGCTGGTGATGAACAACATAACGTCATAGGCCACAGCACAAGCTGAAAACTACAAGGATCCGATAGATTCTCATCACTGATCCCAACTGCATTATGTCACACTGCATGTGTAAGGAAATAACCGTTTCATTTCAGATAACTAAACACTCCACCACCCTTTCCATAATAATTTTATTTAGCTGTCATGTTCTTCTGGCAACTTCTCAATCAGACAGGCATCAGAGACATTATGGTTACCTTCTTGTCTATCATTTGGAGTACAAGCACGTTGAAGTGCAGTAGCCTGAGATGAAATACTCCTGAGCTAATTCCCAAGAAAAACAGAAATTTCTTTTGCTGACTGGTTCCAGATGATAACTACTTAACAATTTTAATACAGAAAATATTACGATTCCTTCCCCTGCAGGACCAAATAACGACTTAAACAGATGTTGGATTCATACACACTTTTACTTGCACACACATAAGAACTACCAAATTAAAAAAAAAAAAAAAGAAATGACAACAAAAGGTGATGTATTTGATTAAACTAAACTTGAAAATAAAAATACATAACAGCATTACAGCAAATTCTTTGGCTGTCAAAAATTTTAAAAACCAATAAAAAAAAAAAAAAAATTACTGCTGAACAGATTCATTACAAAATTATGCACATTTGCATGCATTTCAAACATTACAGATTAAACCTCAGTAATATTCTTTTCATTTAACCCTAAAAACATTTGCAAAAACTAAATGTAAACATAATTTCAGAAAGTATGTGTAACCACAGCCAAACAAGTGTAGTTCAGTCTGGAACAAAACTTCAATTTGTGCACAATGAGCTGCCATAAGTATATTGATCATCATACAGTCTGTTCTACAAAGCCACAACTAAGTTTAAAGCTAGATCTAGTCATACATTGCTGCCAACTTTGTCACATGTTCATGTTTCACTGATAAAGAGCCATATTTTCTATACAGATGAACCTTCTATCCTGTGGTAAGGCATAATCCCCTTCTCTCTCTTGTATTTTAAATGGCATTTATGAAATGAAGAAAAAGTGATCAAATGATTTCGTCATTAACAGTCACACGCATGCATGTGTGCACGCACACACAAACATGCACTTGCATGTGTCACCAAACTAAACGACAAAAATTCACAGTGTTCTTTTTCAAATGCTTCTAAAATGCATAAATTTGACTTTAAACACTATCAGTTCAGAGTTTAAAGTCTGGATATCCTCTCCTGCCCAGCCAGTTTGGGCTGATTAGCATTAACAGGAGTTTAAAAAAAAAAAAAAAAAATTCAAATCTAATATCTATAAAACCCAGTTTGTGCCGACTGGCATAAAAGGAGGGGCATTTCATTTCAAATTTAATATATCTAAAAAACTATTTTACCTAGTCTTGCAGTTTCATGAAGCAAAACCATTGCTCATATTCTATAACCAAAGTAACATTTCATGTAATATGATGCATTTAAGACAGTTTGACAAACTCGGACACTATTCTATTCCTTGTATAACTTTTTAAAGTATATATAAAAACAAACAACATTTATCCTTCGAATTACACGGTAAAACATGACTATGAGATAAGATAATGTTGCTTATAGCCCAGCCGACTGCAAAGGGCCACATCAGGGCTGTCACCACGTTATGATCAACTCACCAGTCATTTAAAAAAAAAAAAAAAAAAAAAAAAAACCACTTCCACACATCTCTTTAAATGATATCTTCTAGAAACGCACCAGAAACTTCGTTAAAAAATCTTTCTTTCGTAAAATCTTAAATCGGATGAAAAATGTTAATCTCTCAAAAAAAAAAAAAAACCCAAAGATCACGTCTGGTGGACATCTCTGAACAGGATTTTCATGCAATCTGCTGTAAAATGGTTGTGTCTCACATCGTGCAAGTCCCAACACTCCAAAAGAATATGTTTCATTGTGAGTGGCACATGACATGGAATGCACCACGGAGCTTCTTCACTCTTTAAAAGGTAGGAATGAGTAAAATACGAATGGCCGTGTGCAGCCGGCACAGAACTATTTCTTCTTTACCAGATGAAGACGAGAGGAACTCCTTAAGGTTTGGACGGATCTAAAAGAGTTTGTTATCCGTCTGTGTATTCCAATCCTCTTGCCAGAGTCTCTGACATAATTGTTAATTTTGTGTTTCAGATCTGAGCAGGGGATGTATATGTTGGACATTTTCTCTCTTGTGGCATTCTTGGCCAAACGATCGACCATTTCATTCCCTCTGATGCCAACATCACCGGGAACCCAAGCCAGAAAAAAAAAAGTGTAAAAGTTTGGGGTGCTGAAGATTGCGGCCTCCAAAGCCGACAGTGAATCCGACAAAACCAGAAAGTCCCTCTTCATAGATTGGGAGATTATCCTCAGTGCCAGAACCAGAGCTGTAACTTCAGCAGCAGAGTAAGCAGAAGCATCTGAAGGAATATGTTCTAACAGTATTTGAGAAGGAGCACCAGGGCAGTAGGCCGCACAGGCCACTCCATCTTCAGACTTGGAACCGTCAGTGAAAATTTTCTGATAGGATGGGTGGGAGTTTGGAACACAGCTCAGCATACAACGCCTTGTATGCCAGAGAGCTGGTGGACTCTTTGCGAAAAGCTGCAAGATAAAACGAATCTCTGGTGTGAAAAAGGTCCATGGAGGCTCATCTGGAAACTTGGAAAAATTAGACACAACTCCTAGGTCTAGACCTGCATTCCGCGTGTGAGGCTGCATACGAAGGCCAAAGGGCGGAATACAGTTAGGGTTGTTTTCGAATTTGCTTTGGAACTGAGGGTCAAAGACACAGTCATAGGCAGGGTTTTCTGGTTCCGAGAACAGTCTGATATAGTAGTTCAAAGATAGTTTCAGCCTGCGGTTGGACAGTGAGGGTTCACCTGCCTCAGCATACAGGCTGTACACAGGGGTGGTGCGGAATGCTCCAAGACAGAGACGAAGCCCTTGATGGTGGATAGGGTCCAAGAGTTTTAGGTAAGACGGTCTTGCAGAGAGCCGTACACAGCACAACCATAGTCCAGTTTGGAACGGACCAAGGCTCTGTAGAGGTACAGCAAAGTTTTCTTATAAGCGCCCCAATCAGTGTCTAGACTCCTAGAGTCTAGACCTACGACCCGTAGAATATTCAGAGCTTTCTCGTTTTCCGTTTTCCTTGGCCCACTGTTGAATCTTGTTGACACAAAGTTGGAGTCGACGCTGTACGCTGGGCGTAAGAAGCTCCAATTGCGTACAGCGTGAAGTCGTCGACAAACAAAGAGGATTCAGAGCCCTGGCCTACCGATTTCACAATGTCGTTGATTTTAATGCTGAAAAGGGCAGGAGAGAAAGAATGCTCCCCTGAGGTACACCCAATTCCTGCCCATGGATGTCCGAGAGTGTGGTGCCAACACGCACCTGGAATTGTTGATCAGCCAGAAAGTTTTTGATAAACAGAGGCAGATAACCACGAAAACCAAGTTTATGCAAATCCATAAGAATTTCTGATTTCCATGTGGTGTCATATGCTTTTTCTTGGTCGAAAAAGATAGCGACCACATGCTGCTTATTGACAAAGGTGTTGCAGATGGTGGTTTCCAGACAGACTAGTCAACTGTCGAGTGGTACTTGCGGAACCGGCACTGTTCACTGGCCAAAAGGCCATCGGTTTCCAGCTTCCACATCAGACGGGAGTTGACCATCTTTTTCCATCATCTTACAGAGGCAGCTGGTCAGAGCTATTGGGCGATAGTTTGATGGGTTGATAGGGTCCTTTCCAGGCTTTGGGACTGGAATGATCAGAGCTTTCTGCCAGGAGGGCGGAACGCACCCTGTGGTCCAGATATGGTTATAGACTTTAAGAAGGGTCTGGAGACAGCTTTCTGGAAGGTGTTTCAAAACCTGATAATGAATGTCATCCAGACCAGGAGCAGGATCATTGCTGGTTTGCAAAGCTGATTTTAGTTCGTTGATCGAAAAAGGAAGATTGTAGGCTTCAGAGTTGTCTGATGTGAAACTGTATGAAGATTTCTCTCTGATTTGCTTGTTTTTTAAAAAGGCTGCAGATTTATTTGAAGATGAGGAATTCTGTTGGATGGTGGAGGCCAACAGATTGGCAACAGAGCATCCGTAGCAAGTTTCAGGTGATGAATGGAGGGGCTGGTGTTCCTCCCTTTGATTTTTCTGATGATGTTCCAAACTTTTTTCTTTGAAGTTTTAGACGTCAGTCTGGAGCAGAAGTTTCTCCAAGACTGACGTTTACTGATTTTGAAAGTGTGTCTCGATTTGGCACGAAGTTTCTGATGGGCTCGAGCGTTGGGACCTGAAGGTCGTTGGTATACCCGACGCTGAGCCCGTTTGCGTATTTTTGAGATTTGTTGGCAGTCAGAATTAAACCAGGGTGTTTGGGGCAGTTGGAGTTTGTTGGAAGACAGTGGAATACAGGTTTTAGCACAGTTTATCACAACATCGGTCAGAGATTCTGCTGGGTCTGGACTCTGAAGAAAATCAATTTCCTGGAATTCTTTTGAAATATTGGTTGCAGAAAGATTCCAGTTTGCCTTCTTAAAATTAAGACATTGTGAGACAGAGGCGGTTTCAGTTAATACAGGTTTTAAAAAAGAACAGGGAAATGGTCATTTCTGAGCAGATCATCATAGACAGACCACTCATAGTCCAGGACCAGCGAGGGGTCACAAATTGACAAATCTAAACACGAAAGTGAACCTGTGGAGGAGTGAGGTAAGTTGGAGTTCCATCGTTCAGACAACACAAATCAAAGTCTGAAAGGACATCTTCAAGAAGTAGACCTCTGGATGACGAATTCACACTACCCCAAAGGGGGTTGTGTCCATTGAAATCACCCAACAGCAAAAAAGGCCGAGGAAGCTCTCCCATCAGACTGACAAGGTCCTTACGACAAACCGGGACAGAAGGTGGCAGATAGAGTGAGCAAACTGTAATAGTCCTGTGGAGAGTGACTCTCGCAGCTACAGCCTGAAGGAGGTAGTCAGAGCGACAGGACTAAACAGCAAAGTTTTATGTAAAAGAAGGGCAACACCGCCCGACAGTCCCAATGTGGATGGTTGTGCAGGCTTGGAAAGAATATTAACGCCAGAAAGAGTGAAGGTCTTCTTGCTATGAATTTTAGTTTCTTGAAGAGCTACAACGTTTGATACAAAAAAGCTGCAGCTCCTCAAAGTTTGAATGTAAGCCACGGATATTCCAATTGATTATTGTACTGTCCATGGTGCAGAGAATGAATAGGAGAGAAATCAGGTCATCTCCTCGTCATCATCTGCATTCAGTGGAGCGAATTTATTAGAAAGTTGGACTGGACTGTTGGAGTCTTCAGACCTGTTGGCAGACTTGCCCACAGTGAAGAAGTCCTGGATTTGGAGATGGTGGAGGTTTCCTTCTCATCTCTACCATCTCCATACTGAGTTGAACTCCCTTGCCCGCACGGGCACTGCTCACAGAAGTTCAAGGCGGGAGGGCTGGCTTTTAATCTGCCCAGCAGCAGGAGGAGTAGACTGCTGCTGGGCAATCCGATGGGTGGTCAGAGTTGAGTGCATTCACATTACATAAGTGAAATTAAATCGAGGAAGCCAAGCAAACTAGCCAAGATATGTCTGTTTAAAACAAAGGCAAAAACAAAACAAAAGACCACAGAAAGGTGTGCATTCAGAGACTCGTACATCTGTACACACATATCTATATGTAAACACACACAACTCACATGCAGACACTTAACCCTGAGAAATAACCAACGCAAGTCTACTATTGCTATAAGTGCCAATAATTTACATGTACAATAGCAACACAAATTCAGGGTTTTTAAAAGGCAGCATTTTCTTCATTAATACTGGAGATAGATACATAATTCATTACATATTTAATTCATGGTTATTGCACATGGCTATTAAGGTATGTTCATACCTTTAACATCAGACCAATAATTGTAATTTCTATGACTGCCATAACAAATTAAAAATGAGGTTACAATCAAACCATAAAAAGTCAGGGAGGCCTGCAAAAAACAAGTGGAATCTACCAGCACTGGAGAGGTAGCTACTGTGTATAGCCAAACTACCAATCAATTAATGAAGACCGCAATGAACCGCCCCCCCCCCCCCCCCCCCCCCACACACACACACACACACACACCTCCCCCAAATTCCTAAGAGGACTGTTGAAAGCAGCAAAACAAGATCTTTTAGAATAAACCTGAAGCAGTGATGTTTTGACACAAAATAAATAACTCAGCTCTGTACAATCTATCACTTACTAGGATCTTTACAGGTTTATTGATAATTTCAGCAGTTTCTATCTCTCTCTCTCTTACACACATACAAGGCACGAGCACACACGCGCACATACAACTGAACCTATAAGACTAGTTTCTAACCACATAATTGAGCTTAGGTCTAATTTTTGCACTTGTCCTTCCCTTGGGATGAGATTTCACACACTGATACAGGTACATATTTGTCAGTGTGTGTGTGTGAACGCATGTACGTGTGTGTGCATGCATACATGTGTGTGCATGCATTTGTGTATGTTTATGTGAAATCTATCCTAAAGGAGCGAAAGGTATTCATTGCAAAAGATCTGCCTAAGATCATCTGACATTGGTGCATTTAAGAACAAAAGTTCTAAGCTCAGCTGTGATACATTCCTGTGATCCTGTAATATCATACTGGAATAAAATTAAGACACAAACATGATATTCTACTGCCTTATTACCTACCATCACTGACAGCAAGATGTATGTCTGTATGTGGAGGTGTGGTGTGTGCGAGTGGGGGGTGTGTGTGAGTGTGGTGTGTGTGTGAACGTGTGTGTGTGTGAAACAAAAACGTTACACGAACTGTAGTTGATGCATATTACACCAACAGAGCTTAATCTAGAATTTTTTTAAAAAGGGGGGCAGTCCCCCCCTCCCCCCCCCCATCAAAAAAAGGGGGGCACTCCCCCCCACCCACCCCCCAAACCCCCACGTTACATACCTCCTCCACCTTTGTACACAGACTTTCAACACACCTTGATCAAATCATCTAGCTTAAACAATCAATAAAAAAAAAAAAAAAAGCAAGTTATAAACAGCAGAACACACACACACAGTTTTTTGGATGTAGTCGCGGTTTCTTCATGATCTTCTCCACCCTCTCATGGCACAGAATCTTTTTTTTTTTTCACTTTTCCTCCACGAAAGTCGAAGTTGAATAGGGTGGGTGCACGCTCCATTTTGGAAAACCTATTTTGAAAATATCCAATATGGCGCCTTAAACTCTCGGAACTTCTTGTCGGTGATTGAGATGGAGGAGATGAACGCTGCCGATTGGTTGATTTACATTAACAGCCAATGAAATATCAAGAAATCGTCCGCTCCTGCTCAGTCCTAGTTTCAGTTTTTCAAGCAGATGACAAACGAGCGCCTGCAATGATCAGTGAACAGGGCGGGCAGTTCTGCAAATGTGCGGGAGTCTGCCTGCGTTAAGACTCGAAAACTGTGGGAAGGAACAGATTTTCAGGGGATTGTACCATCGCTCTAGATTAAGCTCTGCACCAATATCTCTGCAGTCAATTGATCATGTTTTTGAATAGTAATAATCAGCCCCCAATTTTATTTCTATATGCCTTTGAATAATAGTATACTCCTGCTGGGAGCGGAATAGCTCAGTTGGTAGAGCGCCGGACTCATAATCTTGGTAATCCTGGGGTTGCGGGTTCGAATCTCCACTGGGGCGTTTCAGTACAGGGGATTTTTCCCTCGGAGTTAACATTGGTTCTGACTCCCATTTCCCATACAGTCCTACCAATGAGACTATAAACTGAGGTTCCGTGTGTGAACGCACGCATAATATCTTGCACACACATAAAATCCCATCACCAACTTTGGAAGAGAAGGCCAGTTTGGCCGTTGGTATGGATGACACGTTACACATAGCATGCACCCTGCTAAATGGAAACAATGAAGAAAGTAAGGAACTTGAGTGAACGACATTGAACGATATTGACTGGATGGCACAGGAAACGACTGAATGAAGCTGGCAGCTCTTCAGTCGGCACTACCCAGGTAGGCAGCCCGTTGTGTAAACGAGTGTTGATTGTAAAGCGCTTAGAGCTTGGTCTAGCTCTCCAGCTGAGAATAGGCGCTATATAAGTATTCATTATTATTATTATCATTATTTACAACACCTGTTATTAATATTATGAGGGCTGACATTTCTACCACACATAACCAATCCTGTAAATAAATTTGTCAAAATATAACTGAATACATACAGTTCCAAAATGTGCAGGAAATAGACACTATTAACATCATTAACATTTACAAAACACAAAAAAAACTTGTTTCCTAAAATAAGTCTCCATTTCATTCTCTGCCACTCACATTCAAGCACCAACATTTCTTATTCATGCAACTCCCAAATTTTTCTCACATGAAAACATATTTTTCTCACGAACAAATCACATTTTTCTTACACACAACTCAGACTTCTCTCACATTCACTCCCCTGCATTTTCCTTGAACTATCTGCAAAATTATATCACATGCAGCTCACACACTTCTGTTTCACATGCACCCCCACTTTTCTCTCTCTTACAACTCGCGTACTTTTCTCACATTTTTCAACTTGCATTTTTTTTCATATTCATCCCCCCACCCCATACTTTACTTACATATGACACACTTTTTTCACACATATTTTGCTGAATTAACTTAAACACTTGTTTTTCACTTTCACCCTGCATTGTATTTCTAACTACCTGGCAATAAGCAACATAACCTGAAACTGACCCAGGCAAGGCCAAACCTGTTATTTCTTCAAATATTCTGAATGTAAGATTCTGACATATATGTAGGTCATTAACCATGAGAAGGAACACCCTGTTCAATCCAACGGTAACAACTGGTTAGAACTCCCCCTTTCATTACCTGTATGAAATGAGAGACTAGTCACAAGAGATAAAAATCACTCCAAATACACTGAGGACAAACAACAACTGCTCTCTTTCTATCCAATAAATTTTCAGTTGTTACAAGAAGTGGCATGAAGCCCTCACTGCAGATGAACTTCAGATCATTTAGAGACACTCACACAAAGATTTTCTTGCGTCCAAGCCTCTTGCAATACTGTGCAGTTCCTGAAATACTGAACAGCAAAACATGCTGCATGATGGAAACAAAAGGACTCTTTTTCAGTTCAGTTTCACAGTTCTTCCTAACAAGTCACATATAGCTCACACATTTAGCTGAATTAACTTAAACACTTGTTTTTCACTTTCACCCTGCATTGTATTTCTATGTTATGTATGACTTATTTTAGTGTCCCATCCCTTTCATTTAAATGAACAAACAAAAAATAAAACAAAAAAAAATAAAAAAAGCAAGCACACACACACAGAGAAACAACACTCACCATCACTAACATACTTTCCTTTTCATAACGTCAGCACCCATTGCAAAGTGAAACAACTGCAGGCAGAAATCTAAACAAATCTTAAATAAATGTCAGCGAACCACCCAGAGAAACGTGGACAAACGTTTGTGACTCGTTTGTCCACGTTTCTCTGGGCGGTTCGCTGACATTTATTTAAGATTTTTGTCAGCACCCATATCAAGACAGTCAGGCAATGCCAATGTTTTCTTTGAAAGCTTTATGGTGGCCAATGTTACCACTATCACCCACACTTCGACCACCACTGCTGAGGCGCGAAGGAATCATCAGTTGGTGTGCAGTCAACTGTGGGGAGTAACGATCTAGGGACCCTCCGTAGGAAGCACTGCTTCCACTATTTGTCACTGCCTGTGTCCACAGCACAGAGTGTCCCCCACTGGCAGCTGTACACAAGTCATGGGGAAAACTGCGGTGGCTCTCTGCCACTTGAAAAGGATGTGGGGGACAGTGGTGTGGATGTTGATATTGCTGCACCACTTTCCTTCCCTGTGGACAGACCCTCAGGCTCGCATCCAAGTCAAAATGCTCACTGTGCCAGGAATAGGGGCGAGTGCCCATTCCCATCATTAGGATAGTGCCAGTGGAGCTGCTCCCAGATTCTTCCCCTTCCACTGGCCCACATGTTGACCACCAACGTGAGTCTGGATGAGAGTCGCTTGAACGCAGGGTGGATGTATCATAGGATCCTGTAGAGCTGTGTGTGCTGCCAGTCATCAGGTCATTACACAGTGCCGTGATGAGTGGCAGTGACTGGGCTTGTGACTGACCCAAGATCTGTTCAATGTCAGGGTGCAGGGCCTCCTTTTGGTTTTTGACAGACACATGTGTAGCTTTGTTTCGACTGCCTGCTTTCATTTTCACAGGAGTATTGTGTCTTGCACCAGCAGTCCAACAGGAAGTGCTGGAGTTGCTATAGCTGTCCTTCACACCAGAATCTTCTTCACTGGACTGAAAACATAACAGATGGCATACTGAGAGACTAGTCGTTGGTGACACAAACATAACACAACATCTAAATATTGACATACCATTTGTTCACAGAACTGCAAAACCTTTGATTCCTTTCAGGATGCCAAACCAACAACCAGCCAAACTAACAGAGTAATGTGGGAAGTTAATCATCATCATACTTTCTCTTTGGTTAACAATACTTCTGATGTCAAACTTTTTTCAGTTCAGTCCAGTTTACAAGACCTGTCTGGCTAATGACTAATGCAGTACCAAAATGCCCAGTAGTCTGTTTTACAATTCTGGACTACAGTGAACCTCTGCTTCCATTTCCTTCCATTCTGTGGCCCTTGTATACCTCCCCCCTTGAAAACCATAGCAATACTCTGGGGAATTTAGACTCTGAAAGATAACCTAAAATGGCCATTCAGGAACTATTGAACAATAAAAGGGAGAGTTTTCTTAACTCTTTCATCCCTACAACCCAGTTTACCGGTTTGCAGAAATCCTATCCTTCCTTCCTGCAGCCTGGAAAACCAGGCAGCACAAAATCCCTCCTTTCCTTCCTGCAGCCTGGAAATCGGTTCTCGCAGTGAGCACTTTGAACTTTGTGTGAGTCGTGTCATCAGTACACCTCTTGACCAGGTCGTTCGTGTGGCAGTGTTTATGAATGGAATGGATACCAGATGGTCCCAACAGCGTGGTAAAGTGGTCGCTGCTCTAATCTGGCCGGTTTGCTACTGCATATGTGGCAGTTCTCACTTCACACTTCTTCCTTTTTTTTTTTTTTTAAATCTCTCTAAATCCAGGAATGAAGGGGAATACTCGTATTATAAGAATCTAGGAACAAGAGGAAGTAATGGTTCATAGAAAAGTTGAATGAAAGAGTTAAGCATCATATACTTAACAGGTAAAACTGACTGTAAGTTAATAGCCTCTTTATCTTTATTTGGCTGTATTTCATATTCAATATAAAAATGCCAAACCACTGGAGTTTTGGTCTAATGCACACTTCTTTTCCTTTCCCTAATGCTATGGCCAAACACTGAGTGCTGATGTAATGTAAAGAAAAGGAAATTTTCCTTCTAAAATTACGTTTAATCTAACATACTTACCATGGCTCACTAATGAAATAAGCGACAGCTGTTTGCTATCCCTACCTTGTACACAATAAAGTCCACACAGACAAGAACCTGGAAGGGGCCTCGTGCCTTGGGCATGCTCATATCATTCCTCTTTTTGAGTAACTAATACCCTGCCTGTGAAATCCAACTTAGGGAACCAGGAAGGAGGGAAGGAAGGGAGGGACTGTGCATGAGCCATGGTAAGTATGTTAGATTAAACGTAATTTCAGAAAAAAAAAATCCTGTTAATTACACATACTATACCGTGGCTCACTAATGCGGCTAGCACTACCCTGAAGGAGGGCTCACCTGGTTAACATCTGGAGGAGTGAGAAGAGCTTGGGCATGTGGCGGAGATAAGATGCTGAGCCACCACAGCTGAGGCAATACTCTTGGAACCATCCTCGCACAGGTGGGAGATGTCACGCAACTGGATGAAAGTACCCAGGGGAACGCCAATACGCGGTGTCCAGGACACTTTGAATGCTGGCATTGTGAGTGACTGCCAGCAACAAGGCCCATGCCCTAGTTTCATGGTGCCTTGTGTGAAAAAAGAGAGAGAGAAACAGGTGGCGCTGCTTCGAGTGAGAAGACTTCGTCTGCTTTCTATACACTTGCAGGGCGCGTACTGGACAGAGTGTGCGGTCTTCATCGTCTGGGGCAAGGATAGATCAGAATGAATGGAGATAGTAGGAGATGGAGAACCTGGCGCCTGGTTTTTGCTAAGAATTCAGGGAGGAACCGAAGAGACATTGATCCATCCGGTTTGAAGACTACGTCTCCAGGAAGGCCACTAAGAGCATGGACTTCATTGCAGCACCTCCCAAAAGCCAGAGAAACGAGAAAGGCCATCTTGATGGACAGGAACTTCAGAGAACACTCTCCGATGGGCTCATAAGGAAGGAGCCTCAGGGAGAAGAGGACTAGAAAGAAGTCCCATGCGGGGTATGGTGGGGGATTCAAGCCTCTTGTAGAGCAGCCCCCTGATGAGATCCTGCAGGAGGGGGTCATCTACAAAGGAAGGGTAAGGTAAGGTAATGTTATCTATAGCCCAGCCAACCACAAAGGGCCATATCAGGGCTGTCAACGCATTGAAGTCAACTCCAAGTCATTCATTCACACAACTTTTTAAAATATATCTTCTAAAAGCACCCTTGAATTTTGTTAAAAAAGCTTTCCACTGTAAAATCTTGATCAGATGAAAAATGTTAATCTCTTTCAAAAATTCAAAGATCACATCTGGTGAAACATCTCTGACCAAGTTCTCATGGAATCTGCTGTAAAATGTTTGTGTCTCACATCGTGCAAGTCCCAACACTCTAAAACATTGCGAGTGGTACATGACAGAATGCACCACGGAGCTTCTTCACTTTTTAAAAGGTAATACGAATGGCCAGTGTGCACCCAGCATAGAACTGTTTCTTCTTTGCGACCACCAGAGGTAGATGAGAGGAACTCTTTCAGGTTTGGACCGATCTGAAAGAGTTTGTTGTTCATCGGTGTATTCCAATCCTCCTACCAAAGGTCTCTGACATAATCATTAACTTTTGGGTTTAGATCTGTGTAGGGGACAGATATTTCAGACAGTTTCCCTGTTGTGGCACTCTTGGCCAAACGATCAGCCATTTCATTCCCTCTGATGCCAACATGACCCAAGCCAGAACAATGTTGTGACCTTCCGCTTTCAATGAGGTGAAAAAGTTTAGAAAATGTAGAAGTTCAGGATGATGGAGGTTACAACCAGCTATTGCCTCCAAAGCTGACAACGAATCAGACAAAATCACAAAGTCCTTGTTTGTAGATTGAGTGATTATCTTTAGTGCTAGAACCAGAGCTGTAAGTTCAACAGAGTATACAGAAGCATCTGATGGAATATGTTCTAATAATATTTGAGAAGGAGCACCAGGGCAATAGGCTGCATAGGCCATTCCATCTTCAGACTTGGAACCATCAGTAAATGTTTTCTAAAAAAGATGGGGATTTTGTACAGAGATTGGCAAACAATACAAGCCTGAGAACTGGTGGATTCTTTTTGCGAAAAGCAGCAAGACCAAAGCGGATTTCTGGTGTGAAAAAGTTTCATGGAGGCTCATCTAGAAACTTGGAGAAGTCAGACACAACTCCTAGATCTGTGCATGAGGCTGCATACGAAGTCCAAACAAAGGAATACTACTGGGATTTTTTTCAAATTTACTTTGAAACTGAGGTTTAACCCGTTGACTGCCCTTGCACAAACGGTGTTCGAGGTGGATTCTGGAAGGCTGTGTGCCGCATATTGAACGCTGTTTCTGGTTATTTCATCATCAAAATTCTGTGATTTAAAGGGAGGAAAGGAGAAAAAATAGTTTAAACTGTTGTCGGGACCCTAAAGGACAGTTTCTTCCCTTTCACGGGTCACCGACTGACCGGCTCGCGTCCATTTGGACAATAAACTTCGGCAAGGTTCGGCCGAGTCATTTTCGGTTCAAGATGGCAAGTCAAGCAGGCACGTGCCGTTTTCAAACAATCTAATGCTCTTGAAGTGCTTCAAGAAGTTATCTGAGACCACGAAAGCGATGACGACGAAGACTTCAGAGAAGTGGAATGAAGCGATTCGGAGGAGGAATAAAGCGATCATGATCAACACCACACTTTGCTATCAGAGATTGATGTTGATGACGAAGCTGATCCCCGACTTCGAACCCAGCGATACCGGCACAAGTGGGGCTGAATCGGAGAGTGACGAGCAGATTGCGTCTATGTCGACTGCCCCCCCCCCCCCCCCCCCCTCCTTTCGTGAGACATCTGGAGGGGAGTTGAGGAAGGTGAGGGGGTTCAGGACAACGGCGAGGGTCCAGTGTGAGGGGGCATGGCAGAGGAAGAGGGCATGGCACTCATCAGTCTGAACTTGTTCCAGAATGGACAGATGCCAGTGCTGATCACCCAAAGCCTGACATATCTTTCGCAGCTGATCCGGGTATCAAGGTGAACACTGACAATTTCAAGCATATGGATTTCACGGAGTTAGATAAGATAAGATAATGTTGCTTATAGCCCAGCTGACCACAAAGGGCCATATCAGGGCTGTCACCACGTTTAAAATCAACTCACAAGTCATTCATTCACACAATCCTTTAAAATACATCATCTAAAAACTCATCCAAAAGTTTGTTAAAAAATCTTTCCATTGTAAAATCTCAGATACGATGAAAAATGTTGCCCTCTTTCAAGAACTCAAAGATCACGTCTGGCGGAACATCTCTGAACAAGGTTTTCATGGAATCTGCTGTAAAATGTTTGTGTCTCACATCGTGCAAGTTCCAACACTAAAAGAATATGTTTCACTGTGAGTGGTACATGGCATGGAATGCACCGCAGAGCTTCTTCACTCTTTAAAAGGTATGAATGGGTAAAATACGAATGGCCGGTGTGTGCAGCCAGCACAGAACTGTTTCTTCTTTACGACCACCACAAAAAATGAGAGGAACTCCTTTAGGTTTGGACGGATCTGAAAGAGTTTGTTATCCGTCTGTGTATTCCCTCCTGCCAGAGGTCTCTGACAAAATCATTAATTTTTGGTTTCAGATCTGAACAGGGGATAGATATCTTTGACAGTTTCTCTGTTTTCACGAAGTTGTTTCTCTGTGTGTGTGTGTGTGTGTGTGTGTGTGTGTACATGTGTGTGTGTGTGTGTGTGTGTGGTGTTCATGAGGTTGTGTTTGTGTGTGTGTGTGTGTGTGAGAGAGAGAGAGAGAGCAGAGCATTGTGTCAGTATATGTTGTTGTTGCTGTTGTTGTTGTTGTTGTTGTGTGTGTGTGTGTGTGTGTGTGTGATGTGGTGTTTGTGCATGGTCTCTGTGTATGTGTGTGTGTGTGTGTGGTGCTTTTGCATGTGGTGCTGTGTGTGTGTGTGTGTGTGTGTGTACATGTATGTGTGTGTGTATGTGTGTGTGCATTGCTTTTGAATATGGTGCATGTGCACAGTGTGTGTGTGTGTGTGTGTGTGTGTGTGTGTGTGTGTGTGTGTGTGTGTGTGTGTGTGTGCGTGCGTGTGTGGTGTGTGTGTGTGTGTGTGTGTGTGTGTGTGTGTGTGTGTGTGTGTGTGCATTGCTTTTGAATATGGTGCTTGTGCAGTGTGTGTGTGTGTGTGTGTGTGTGTGTGTGTGTGTGCCCAACTGTGTGTCAGTCCACTATAACTGGCACTTATTGGCAGTAGTGTGGGATCCTGATTCTTCTGTCCATAGGTTCTGTGGTGTGGTGTATTCTCTGTGACACCAGTGTATTTTTCAGTTGTTAGTGTGCTTTCATCATCTGTGGTGTGGCCTTTTGTAGCTCAGTCCTATCTTTAGCAGTCTGTTTTTTTTTTCTTTGGTGTGGTTGGTTTTGCAATGTTTTATGTATTACCTTCTGTGGTGATGGCTTTTTATCAATCGCACTTCGTTCATGACTGAACCAAACCACATATGTGAAAGCAAATAGACAGAATAACTGAAAGTTACACCGAGTGCTGTTATTGTTATTTCATCTCTGCTAAACAAGACCAATTCCCAAGAGGTCTGCAAGATGTGCAGACTGATGCTGTGGATAATGTGTAATTTCCATCTTCTTTCCCACTTTACCTGGACTGGAGTACCCCCTATGATATGGGTTGCTAAACATTTTATGTATTGTCAAGCTTTACTGTGAATACAGATGTCTGTCCTGAAGTTGAAAGGATACTAACACCAGTTTTTTGTGATATTTCATTGTGATTTTAGTGCTAGAGTTTTGTTTTATGTTCTGAAACTGTCTTGTTCAAACAAAACATTCATCATTATATATATTTTTGGTCTACTCATTACAAATAAAATCAAACTATTGTGATATCTGGCAGTAGCCAAGGATATAACAAGAAAATGTCCCAAGTATCTAAGATATATGTCAGACTTGAAGGAGCAGTGGGTATATTAGTGAACCTACCTAAGAAAACAAAATTGTGTCCCTTGATACCTGGATTGTACTGTACCCCAGAAATACATAGATTTATCATATAAAACAACAACTGTGGGTTGTAAATTCACTACCATATATTCACACAGGTGTTCAGTAAACACTAAAAAACACTTTTGCTGAGTTTGTATGTGTTTTTTTGTTTTGCTGCTGTGGGTTTTGTATGCTTGCAAAGTATATATATATATATTTTTTAAGTTGAATTCTAACATTATTTATTATACTCAGAATGAACAAAATCAAATATTATTTGCAGATATTATAGCCCTGGGTATCAGAAGAAAACATGCCAAAAATCTAAGAGATATCTCCACAAATAAATGAAAACTGATCAAATAAGTGAACCTACCGCAAAAAGTCAAATTTTGCTCAGGCACACAGAAGTACAAAACTGATACAAAGCAGTCAAGGAGTTAAAAACACAGTCATAGGCAGGGTTTTCTGGTTCAGAGAACAGTCTGATATAGTAGTTCAAGGATAGTTTTAGCCTGCAGTTGGATAGTGAGGGTTCACCTGCCTCTACTTACAGGCTGTACACAGGGGTGGTGCAGAATTCTCCAAGACAGAGACGAAGCCCTTTATGGTGAATAAGGTCCAAGAGTTTCTGGAAAGAAGGTCTTGCAGAGCAGTACACAGCACAACCATAGTCTAGTTCAGAATGGACCAAGCCTATGTAGAGGGGTAGCAAAGTTTTTCTTATCAGCGCCCCAGTCAGTGTGTGCTACCACCTGCAGAATGTTCAAAGCTTTCTGGCAGGAAGTTTTTTAAGTTTTTAATGTGGCTAAGAAATTGAGCTTTGGTCGAAAATAACTCCTAGAAATTTGGCCTCTTTTACAGCTGGAGTGAGAGATTTCCCTATTTGGATTTCGGGATCTGCAAAGAATTGTAAAAAATTATGGAAGTGAATGCTCTGTGTCATGGTAGCAGATGAATTTTGTTCACGCAAAGCTGGAGCCTGCGCAGAACACACTCAGGTACAAGCTTCCAGTTGCATAGACAGCAAAATCATCTACTAACAATGAGCAGTTGGAACCCTATTGAACTCAATTAACAATTCTTAAGTAAATGTTAGCGAACCGCCAGGAGAAACGTGGACAAACAAGTCACAAGACAAAACATGATGCGTTTCGACCTCTTAGCTCTTCTTCGGGCAAGACACAAACAATGAAAATGAAAGAATTTGGTACTTAGCTTCGATCTCTTCACTCTTCAGCGCAATGTAGGTAGGCATTTCATGTGATGGACAGAAAGATTTGTATTTTTTTCCATTTATTTTTCTGATTACTTTCCATATTTCCTTCTTGGAGGTCTTTGCAGTCAACTTGCAGACATTTACAAATTTGAAAATATACCCAGATTTGGCACAGAGATTTTGGTGGGCCCTTGCGCAAGGTATTGATGGCCTGCGACAGACAACACATTGAGCCTTCTGGCATTGCTTGTGGATTTGTTGGCCCTCAGTATTAAACCAGGGAGTTTTGGGCATCTCAGATTTGGTAGTAGTAACCAGGACATGTTTTTAGCACAGCTGATGATGATGATATTTGTCAAGGTTTCAGCAGGGTAGGACTTGAAAGAACCTTATCTTCCACTTATCATGTTAGCATGTTTGTAGCAAAAAGATCCCAGTTGGCTTTCCCAAGGTTAAGATGTTCTGGTAAAATGATATGTTCTCTGACATTTTATGTCTCAAGATTATTTGAAAATGGTCACTTTCATGTAGATCACCATGAACATTCCAATCAAAGTCCAAGACCAGTGAGGTACTGCATACTGACAAATCTATGCAAAAAAAAAGAGTACCATTTGAAGAATGCTGATATGTTTATACAGCCATTATTCAGACAACAAAAGCCCAGAAGAAGACCTCAGGGAGAGGAATCTACATTTCCCAAAGAGGAGAGTGACTGTTCAGGTCCCCTAGAGAAGCAAGAAAGGTTGTGGGAACTCTTCCATGAGGTAGGTAAAGTAACACTGCTTACAGCCCAGCCAACCGCAAAGGGCCACATCAGGGCTGTCACCATGTTAAAATCAACTCACAAGTCATCTAAACTCCCCCCCCCAAAAAAAAAAAAAAAAAAAAAAAAAAAACAACAACAAACAAAAAAAAAAAACTTTCACACATCTCTTTAAATTACATTTTCTACAAACACACCAGAAACATCTTTAAAAATCTTTCTTCCATAAAATATTAAATCAGATGAAAAATGTTAATCTCTCTCAGAAACTCAAAGATCACGTCAGGTGGGACATCTCTGAACAGGGTTTTCATGGTAAGGTAAGATACGGTAATGTTGCTTATAGCCCAGCTGACCGCAAAGGGCCACATCAAGCCTTTTTCAGTCGCGGACGGTAATAATTAAAAAAAAATTCTGGCTCAAAAAACTACTGAACAAAAGTGTATGAAACCTATACTTTTCTGAAAGGAAATTGAACACTCTATCTTTTGATAACAATTGCAATCACATTCAAGAACACTGCAAAAAGTTTATGTCCAATGAAATAGGTTTATGTGTTTTTCACTCAATTTCTAAACATACTATCATATTAGTGTGAAACAAAACAGTGAATTATTGTTAGAAAAAACAAAAGAATTATAAGGAAAAATGTATTTCCTTACCTTATGTGAAAAATATAAATCCAAAGTTTTCAATTGACCAGATACATGTCCACAGCTACATCTAGGTTGTTTGAAGGTTCAGAAAGAAATTTATGTGTCAGTGTTGCTTTTCTTCTTCTGTTATCCACCAGTATTATGACCACACAACACAAACACAATGATGATAAAATCACACACATATGTACATAATCATATATACAGGACAGGAGACAGTGACTATAGTTTTTTTTTCTTTGTGTGGTACTCCTGGAAACAAGGCTGCACACACAGAGATGGTGTTGAAGGACACTGTCCACACACATAGTTTGTTTCCTTTGGGATGCCCCTCTTGCTGCACACCTTGCACCTCCTGCCTGATGAACACTCCCCACCCCACCCCCCCCCCCCCCCCCCCCAGTCTTTTCTAAGGTAGTGGGGAAGTGCCTCTCCATCAGTCATGCAATTTCTTCAGAACGGGGTAGAGCTGCTTGTGATGCTGGATTGTCGCCATACAGGAGGCCCAACTTGCTGTGTGTGTGTTTCTTGTGTGGCTGGGTGTTGTTAGGTGGCACAAGGGGCTAGGCCAACACACACCACCTCTCCCTCTCCCCTCTGTGCAGCAGCTTCCCGTCCTCTGCCTCTGGTCCCCGTCCTCTGCCAACACCTGCTGACATAAAAATAAAAGTCATGTTCAAACACACAAACACGCACACACACACACATCTCTCTCTCTCTCTCTCTCTCTCTCTCTCTCTCTCACACACACACACACACACACACACACACACAAATAGCGCATGCACCATCACTACTTCTCACTCAGTCTTGTTTCAAGTATCTACTCAAAAACCATTTGATAGCACGCACACACACACACACACACACACACACACACACACACGCACAGTGAAATCAGAAACACTCCACGCCCACACCACGCCCACCATGTGAAGTCTTCTGTTTTCTGGTAAATGCCATGTGATCAAAACCTATTCATCAGCACATTCGCACAAGACAATAACTATGAGTCGTACCTATTCCCCTTCCAACGCTTAGCCGCCTATGTGGACGCGTGCTGGCTTGGCCACGAGCAGGCTGACGTTATGTGTGTGCCAGCTGTAGCAGACGACGCTTCTGCTTCACCCACAGTACTACCCTCCTTTTCTGAGCTGCGATCACTTGACGGGCCTTTGCCCACTTCAAAATCTGGGTCAGTGACGCAGTCATACTCTGCCTCCGGCTCTGCTCTGTTCTCACGAGCTATTCTGGCAATGTTGACATAAGTAAGCATCACCCCCCCTCCTCTGAACAACTGATTCGTCACCTTCGTCCTCCTTCTGACACACTGATGTCATCATAGGCAACAAAGTCTTCGTCCTCAATCAGTTGAAGAACTTCCTCAACATCAGTGGTAACAAACTCGCTGTAGTTTTTTTGGTGCAGGCTTTCTTTTGATGCCACTTGGTCCCACTCGTGGTTCTTCTTCAGCCATGTTGAACTCATGTGAAAATCGGCAGGGGTGGTATCGGTAACAGCCCAAATTGACCACTTGTCTGCCTCGTTGGATTCTTTCACTCACGAATATCATCGCAGACATATCGGACTTTCTTATTGGTGTGAATTGGGAAACCCCAAACTAAAGATAAAGATAGGAAAATTCATACGATGACGATCACGGATTTTTCCATGCTGATGGCAGATTTTTGCACACGGAACTGTCACGGAAATATCCGTGACGGGGCGGCCAAGGGGTTAATCAGATGAAAAAAGTTAATCTCTCTCAAAAACACAAAGATCACGTCAGGCGGGACATCTCTGAACAGGATTTTCATGGAATCTGCTGTAAAATGTTTGTGTCTCACATCATGCAAGTCCCAACACTCTAAAAGAATATGTTTTATTGAGAGTGGCACATGACATGGAATGCACCACAGAGCTTCTTCACTCTTTAAAAGGTATGAATGGGTAAAATACGAATGGTCAGTGTGCAGCTGGCACAGAACTGTTTCTTCTTTACGACCACCAGACATAGATGAGAGGAACACCTTAAGGTCTGGACGGATCTGAAAGAGTTTGTTATCTGTCTGTGTCTTCAGTCCAGTCCTCCTGCCAGAGGTCTCTGACATAATTGTTTATTTTGTGTTTCAGATCTAAGCAGGGGATATATATGTTGGACAATTTCTCTGTTTTAGCATTCTTGGCCAAACGATCAAACGATTCCCTCTGATGCCAACATGACCAACATGACCAGAACCCAAGCCAGAATAATGTTGTAACCCTCCACTTTAACTTGGTAAAAAGTTCAAAGAAATGTAAAAGTTCTGGATGCTGAAGGTTACGGCCAGCTATGGCCTCCAAAGCTGACAGTGAATCTGACAGAACCAGAAAGCCTCTCTTCTTAGATTGTGAGATTATCCTCAGTGCCAGAACCAGAGCTGTAAGTTCAGCAGAGTAAGCAGAAGCAGAATATTCAGAGCTTTCTGGCAAGAAGTTTTGAGATTTTTAATGTGGCTGAGAAAGTTGAGTTTTGGGTCAAAAATAACTCCTAGGAATTTGGCCTCTTTGACAGCTGGAATGGGAGACTTCCCCATTTTGATTTCAGATCTGCAAAAAAAAACGACGACGAAAATTATGGAAGTGAATGCACTGTGTCTTCCTAGGAGAAAAAGTGAAGCCATTTTCATCCGCCCACTGATGAAATTTTATCCACACAAAGCTAGATCCTGTGCTGGGGCACTCGGGTACAGGCTTCCAGTTGCGTAGACAGCAAAATCATCCACAAACAATGAGCAGTCTGAACCCTGTTGAACTGACTTGACAATGTTGTTAATCTTGATGCTAAAGAGGGCAGGAGACAGTATGCTTCCTTGTGGAACACCCAACTCCTGCTCATGAACATCAGAGAGAGTGGTGCCAACCCTGACCTAAAACTGTCATTCTGCCAAAAAATTTTGAATAAAGAGTGGAAGATTCAGATTCAGATTCAGATTAAGAAAACTTTATTATCTCTCGTTACAAGAGAAATTACATCTGTGACCGCTGCCCTAAAAGTTAAGACATACATATTTATAGTTACAAACGTGACACTGGAAATTGAAATTACTTACAAACAATAAAACATGCATGTAACCAAGATCATGGAGATCAAGAAGAATCCCTGACTCCCAGGTGGTATCGTAGGCCTTCTCCAAGTCAAAGAAAATTGCCACTGCATGTTGTTTGTTCAGAAAGGCGTTCCAAGCGTAGATTTCAGACGGATCAAATGGTCCACTGTAGTCCGATGTTTGCAGAAACCACACTGTTCTTTCGCCAAAAAGCCGTCGGTTTCAAGTTTCCACATGAGTCCATTTTCTCCATCAATTTACAGACACAGCTGGTCAAAGCTATCGGACGGTAGTTTGATGGGTTAGAAAGATCTTTTCCAGGTTTAGGAATAGGAATGATGATGAGGGCTTTTCGCCAAGAAGGTGGAAAGAATCCAGTAGTCCATACCTGGTTGTATACATGTAGCAGGATGTTCAGACCTTTTTGCGGAAGTTGTTTCAAAAGTTTATAATGGATTTCAGCTACCCGGAGAAGAATCGCTGCAGGAAATTAAGGCGGATTTCAATTCATTTAAAGGAAAGGAAGATTGTAGTCTTCCATGTTGTCTGACAAAAAGTTGCAGGGGCGATTTTTCTTTAAGGGCTTTGTTTTTGACAAAACTGGCTGATTTGTTAGAAGAGGAGGAATTCTTTTCAATGGTTGAAGCAAGCAGATTAGCAACTGCTTTTTTCTCTGTTACTAAAGAGTCAGAAAACTTGAGACTGTTCACAGTGGGGCATGTATTCTTCCCTTTAACTTTTTTGATGATTTTCCACACTTTTTTCTTTGATGTTTTGGATGTGAGACTTGAGCAAAATTGTTTCCAAGATAAACATTTACTGGTTTTATAAATGAGTTTGGATTTGGCCTTCAGTTTCTGGTGCGCTCGGACGTTGGGCATCGAAGGTCTGCAAGAGACCCAACATTGAGCTCTTTTGCCGGTTTTGTTAATTTCCTTGCATCCAGAGTTGAACCAAGGAACTTTTGGCATTAGGGGCTTCTTGGAAGATGTGGGGATGGTTGATTTTGCTTAATTCAGTATGAAATCTGAAAGACTTCCTGCGGATCTTCACTTTGTTCTCTTCCAGATCCATAAGAAACCTATCGGCAAAGAGGTCCCAGTCTGCTTTGTTAAAATATAGGTGTTCTGGTAAAGACTCGCTCTCTACATTCGTATACCGAAGCAACACAGGGAAGTGGTCGCTACCATATAGGTCCTCATCAACAACTCCCAAACAAAATCCAAAAACAAAGATGGGTCACAGACAGACAGATCCAGACAAGATGTGGTGCCATTAGCAGAGTGAAAGTAGTAGTTGGTGATTTCCTATTCAAGACACACAGATCAAGCTCTGAAAACAATTCCTCTAAAAGTAGACCCCTTGGTGAAGATCTCTCAATTCCCCATAGAGGTGAGTGACCATTCAGATCACCCAAACAGCAGGGAAGGGCCTAGGAAGCTGCTCCAAGAGCAAAATAAGGTCCGTTTGGTGACACAGATATCTGGAGATAGATACAAGCTACAGATAGTAATTGTTTTGTGGAGAGTAACCCGAGCTGCCACTGCCTGAAGCAGAGTCTGCAGAGCAACTGGGCTGTATAGAACAGAGTTATGATGAATAAGGCTACCCCACCAGAACGCCATGTTCAACAGATTGTGCAGGTTGGTTTAGAAAGCTGTAGCCAGAAAGTGAGAAAGTTTTTGTCAGACTTCAGAAGAGTTTTTTTGCAGTGAAACTAGCATCAGCCTAGCTTCACGGCACAAGAGCTGCTGTTCTTCGTAATTGGAAGACAGTCCCCTGATGTTCCATTGTAAGACTGTATCCATCGAGGATGACGATTTTAACTATCCATGTCTATGTCCTCTTCCTCTTCATCATACAGAGCTTCAAATGCATTTTGCAGTTTGAGCTCTGCTTTTTTCAGCCTGTCTGGTGGAATCAGAAGTTTCTTCTTTCCTGGAGGGGAAGAACCCAATGGTCTTGATGGCACTGGTGGAGGCTTTCCCCTGCACTCCACCAACGCCACTTTGCTTGAAGCTACTGTCGGGGCACCTCCCTTGGGAGGTGGTCTCAGCTTGGGGGGCCGTCTCAGGGTGACCCCCTTGCTAGGCAGCCCGCACAGCTGCAGGCTTAGTGGATGCACTGGAAGTGCATCCTTTGGTGGGTTTATGGCCCCCACCAACGGCCGTTTTGCCTTGCAATGTTTTTGAAGCCGGAAGACATTTCAGTGGTTCAAGACCACATGGGTCTGTCTGAACACTGGCTTCTACCTGAGGTACTCTAAATGATTTTTTAACCACTGTCGAGAAAAGGAGCAGGGTTCCCTTTCTGCTCCTGCACCAACTTTTTTTAACTTCGAACAGTGAAATTTTTTTTCTTCTGTTTTTATGCGCTGGATTTCACTTTCTAGTCGCCGAACAGGGCAGTCTTTAGAAAAAGAAGAGTGGTCACCATCACAGTTCACGCATTTCGCCGATTCACATCCACCATCATGAACTGCTTTGCTGCAGGTGGCACACACCTCCTCTCCGGGCATTTCTCTTTGACATGTCCAAACCATTGACATTTGAAACACCTCAGTGGGGATGGCACATACAGGGCTACTTTCACTCTCAGGTACCCCACGTTTATGTGTAACCCCCACCAAAAAGTGCTGTTATTTGTTGGTGTTACTAAAAAATAAATAAATAAAATAACCAAAACAAATATGTAGTTATAGTAAGAAAATGAAATAAAAAAACCCGGAGGGGCCTCTGCTCTTTTAGTTAGAAGTTTAAAAAAACAGTTGTAATGTTGTTGATCACTGTGTATGTGCTCCTTAGAAAAGTAATTCCCTTTGAAATGCTGTTTTAAGAGGTTAAAAGACAATTTAAAATATTAGTATTAGTATGATGTATTAATTTTATTATTGTTAATTTGGCTTTCAGTCGTAAATTTAAAGAAAATTTTAGAAAAGGAAAATTATTATTACGAGTGACGTCAGGCTTTGGCGCAAACTGGAGACGACTGGCCTGGTGCAGCATTGTTTTACCGTGCTGGTAATTACTGCTGAAAATTGATGGCCAGATTCCCTAAATAAGGTGTGTAAACAAATGATAATTTCGTTTTAGGTTTATATATTATTATATGTGTTTTTGATGTTTTCAGGTTTCAGAAAAAATGTTGCAATGTGATAAATTATTGTTCGAGTAGGTATCGGTACAGACTGGCTGTTTATCATGTTACGTAATTAGTGCTTTATAAGGTTTGTATAGTTTTTGTTTTGATAAACCCAAAAAATATTAATTAAGGTATTTAAATAATGTTAATTCTAAAGAAAGATAAAGGAATTTTGCTATTCTGGATAACTTGAACAAAAATAAATTAATAAAATAAACGAAAATATAGTGTATGAGACTTCCGGTCTGATAAATGCAACTTCCGGCAAAATGGCAGCCCCCAGTACTGAAATGTAAAACAAAACCAACATGTATGCTATTTCTTTTCCTTTTTTGAGACGACGAGCGGGTGATAAGAGATTTTTTTTTTAGCAAATACTGATGTTGGATTTTGTAATTGTAGGAAGAGGAGAGTGAGAGAGAGAAACAAAAACGGGAGTGGTGTTAGTACAAATCACTTGGAAAACCTGGTCATATTTTTTTTTACGTATGCTTTGATAGAGAAAAGAAAAATGTTGTTCTTCTAATGGTTAAATTTGCTTTGACTGCATTTCTTGTTTGTGATTTAAGTTTTTATCTCATAATACAGTGCTAGTGCATACATGTTTGCACACATCCACCCAGCACTGAAAGTACAAAGTGAAAAAATTCCAGATGTAAAACTCGAGTTCTGCAGATTGTTTTTGTCAGTAGCTTGCTTATTTTAATGTTGTTTGTACATAAAATAATTGTCAAATTGTTACATTCTGTGTTCATAGTTAAAAACAAAATGCATACACATGCAGACATTCAGTTACACACACACACACACACACACATTCAATTACGCATTCACACACACATACATACACACACACACACACCACACATACACACTTGCATAAGGGCATAAAAAATATTTATATTCTATATATAAATTCAGAAATAATTTTGTTATGATATCACATGGAATACCTGTTTTGAAATAACTGTTAGTTACTTGGGTGTTTTGGAATGCTGTTGTTCAGCAATGTTATGGGAAACAAATTCCATACCTTGTTTTGAGGAAAACAAATGTTCTGTGTTCTGAAATGACTCATTTTGGCTAGCAGTGCAAAATGTGTGTTTTGGAAAACAATACAGGAAGAGCTGTGTATACTCTTCTGTGGTTGGACATATATGTATACCAGGTCCCACGTACCTAGGACCTTGATCAGGCGTACAATAATGCCATGAACCACTATGATGATATTGGGGAGTATGTGGCATAATATGGATCATGAGTTATTTCTGACTCAAGGCAAAAATGTGTGGTATTTGTCCTGTTTGGACGATAATTATGCTGCAGGCTGTACAGTGTTGTTGGCCATTGATTTTGTGTTCTGTTTATTCTGAACACTGTTGGGGAAAACAAACAACAAAAAAAAAAAAAAAAAAAGCAATTGATGCTGATACTAGATAGTACTTGCATGATATTGGAGAGAAATGTAAATGCCAGGTTGTAATATGTGTGAATGTATTTTTGTTTCGGGGATCCGTTTCTTTTGTTCTCTGTTCGTTTTTGGGGAACAGTTATAGTGCCCCGCTGTCTCGTTTTGCCACCTGATTTTCTGTTTGTGATTTACAGTTGTGACCAAAACCCTTGGGAATTTTGGGCTTGACATATTGTGTAAAGATCGTTTATTTTGGGACACGAAATTCTTGGATTGTGTCTTGTTTTCACTTGTAAACTATGCCTGAGTAAAGGCAATAGTGAAAACTCATTTTTGGTTGGATCAGTAGTACCATTCGTTCTTGGCCTTTCACACGAGTGTTGTGCAAAAGCTATAAAATTTGTAATACACGGGGTTGTGCCAAAATTTGCTATCTGTAGCTTTGTTATATTGACGTTTAGAAGTGTTCATTAAATTTGCAAAAATGTCACACTTGCTGTGGTCTCCCTTTGTTGGATGTGATTGACTTGTTGAAAGAAAATCACTAGTGCTTACCCCGAACCCTAAAATCTTTTATTGTCCGCTTTTTTTGTCTATTTCGGTAACACGGTATAGGAAAGGGGGTACATATGGACTCTGGAAGAGTCGGGTTTAGCAAAGGTGAGGAACAGAGTGTTGGTGGGGTTTCCTCTCCACACCTTTTCGGAAAGTCACCCTCCAGACTTCTACCACTCCTTGATCAGCCAACTCAGCCTTTATCTCTCCCTCAGACATCCCAAACAACTCTCGGCAACGGATGACACCTTTCGAGGAGTTTAGACTTTTGTGAGGGGACACCTGGATCAGGTAAACTGACAAGAGTTCAATAAGTTCTCTGAGTGGGCTTTTCAGTCAACCTGCACGAGCAGGGAACCATCCCTCAACCTCCTCACTGATTTTGGCTCTGCGCCTACAAGAGCTTTTAGCCCCTTTGCAACAGCAAGAGGACTCAACTTAGAAATGGGTCATTCACTATCCGCCGACTGGATAATCAAGCACCTATTGTCTTCCGGATTTCTGTGTCTGAATCCGAGTCCGTGTCCCTGGAAGGGTCGGAACCCAGTTTTCTTCTCTTTCCTGTTTTTGTATTTACTGAGGCCATGAAGGTTTGTAAATACTGGCAGAGATAAACGGTCACCCCAGGAGAGCTGCCATGCTGAGGAAGGGACGATGGATGGCCATAGTATGGCGTCCGTGAGCCTGGTACCGTCCCGCATGAAAACCAGACAGTGCACCTTAGCAACTGAATTGGGATCAGCCACTCAGCCCCTCGCAAGGTAACTGTAGCTTGGGCTTCCCCGCTGCTTACGACAGCGACTCAAGTATCAGAGAAAAGAGAGTGTGGAAAAGAAGGCTTGAAGGTGAGACATAGAAAGAAAAGATCCGTTAAGAAAGGCAGAAGACAGAATAGGAAAAGGTGGGTTACTATTTGTCTGGGACCTCAATCCTAACCTTTCTGACATTCTCCCATGAGGTTAACCAATTCTTGTCAACTGAACATAATGATGGAGGTACATATAGGGAACAAACTGTCACTGTTTTATGTAGAGAGATTCTGGCAGCTAAAGCTTGAAGAGAAGATTTAAGATTGACAGGGCTAAATAACAAAGATTTGTGAACGAGTAACGTGACCCCACCCGTAACTCCAAGTGCTGTAGATTGGGCTGGTTTGAAAGTACATCAATTCTTTCATTCCTACAACCTGGTTTTCTGTTTCCAGAAATCCTACCCTTCCTTCCTGCAGCCTGGAAAACCAGGCAGCACAAAATCCCTCCTTTCCTTCCTGCAGCCCGGAAAATCGGTTCTCACGGTAAGCGCCTGAACTTTGCGCGCGTCGCATCATCGGTACACATCATGACTGGGTCGCCCGTGTGGCAGTGTTTATGAATGGAATGGATGCCAGACGGGCCCTACAGCATGGGAAAGTGGTTGCTGCTCTATTCTGGCCAGTTTGCCACTGCATACGTGGCAGTTCTCATTTTACAACTTTTTTCCCTCTAAATCCAGGAATGAAGGAATATTCCTATTATAAGAATCTAGGAACAAGAGGAAGTAATGGTTCACAGAAAAGTACGAATGAAAGAGTTAAATCCTGAAAGAGGAAAGGACTTTTCTTTGTGCTTCTGCGTTTCCTGAAGAGCTACTATAACTGGCTTTAAATCTTGGCAAAGAAGTTGAAACTCCTCAAAAATGGAGGGCAGACAAAGGAATATGTCCATCATAAAGATGATAAGGTGATGGTAAAAAATTCTTTTGTATCTCTTCATCATCACATTCATTTCATTCCATGTTGACATCTTCAAGATCTGAGAGAACTGCATATCTGTTAGAGTTTTTTCCTGCTTTTTTTCTCTTGATCCGCTGACAATTAGGCCCTCTCTTTTTGGACAGTGATTTTACCCCGACCTGATCACCCACAGGGCTCACTGGCTTGCGGGAAGCTGTTCCCAGGCACTGAGTCGCCAGGACAGACTGCCCATGGGGTCGCCTGTGGGGGATGATGGCTCCAGGTCAGGGGCATGGACACGGATACTGAATCAGAGTGTGAGACAAGAAACCTTTCAGGCTTCTGGCCCAGCTGGCTGATTGCTGAGGGCATGGATGTGTCTTTTTTTAATTGTTTGGAGCTATGTTGTTTTAACTTAAATTCATCTCTCTTGATTCCCACCTGCCATTGAGTCCCAACATGGGGGGATGCCCATTTCATACGGATATCCAGTATATCAAGGCACCAGTATTTTGAATGAGGTATACACAGGCCTGAAAGCCTCCCTGCCGCGGAAATTCCCAAACCCGTCCCAGAAACTTTGGGGACCACAAAGGTTCGGCCATAAAAAGGCTGGAGAGAAACAAGAAATGACCTCCAACTGTCACACCCTTTCCTAAAAGCGAAAGGACCGAGAGGCCTGGGGACCCGAGGAGGGGCGAAGGGAGGAGGGAAGGGCACGAGGGGGAGCCTTTCATGAACCCTATGGAAGGTGATAAACCCCGACTGATCACCCACAGGGCTCACTGGCTTGCTGGAAGCTGTTCCAGGCAACGAGTTGCCAGGACAGACTGGCCCACGGGGGTCGCCTGTGGGGGATGATGGCCCAGGTCACGGGGTCATCACTGGGGGGTGAACCGACTGTGAAGAGGCAGGTTTT